>JAGTTH010000079.1:0-20201 GCA_022606485.1 Agraylea sexmaculata | reverse complement strand
AATATTTTATAAACAATAAATTTGAAAATATTTTTTTTCAACGTTTTTCGTGTTGTGATTCAATAAGCTTCATAAATAGAGGATCACGTAGCAGGATCGAGATTCCAGTTACAAAAGAAAAAGCACGCGAAATATCATCATATTATTCTATTTGCATCGATCTTCTTCTTCAGTGTTCAATTTCAAAGGACCAAAGGGACGCGTCCTTTTTCTAGGGAGAGCTTTCGTAGAATTTGTCACACAAAGAGCATTAATTTCACAATTCATACTATGAATCGTAAACACGTTTCATATTGATAAGAAAAAATGTTTAAATGAGTTATAAATTGAAATTATGATCGAAAAATAAAATATGGTTTATGTATAAAAGTTGAATACTCCAAGATATTCGTATATTTTAAATAAAAAGTGTGTTGTATACAGGGTGAACTTGTAATAACTTAACGAATATTTTAGGGGGTGGTATATTTTTTTAAATAATTAATAATATTAATTACGTATAACAGACACACAAAATACGTAACAGTCACTACTGAGTACTTCAGAGAAACAATTAATACCAAGATAGTGGTCCAAACTCGATTCCAAAACCACTATTAATATTATTAATTAATTTTTTAATTTTTAATTAACATTTTTTTTAACTTTTCTAACGATACCCTACCACCCCCTAAAATACTCTCAGTCATTTCAAGTCCACCCTGTATAAAGTTGTAATTCTAAGAAAAAGGTATTTTAACAAACAAATTAAAAATAATGAGATAAAGTATACAATATTAATTATTAAGATTATGATTGAAAAAAAAACAATGATATTTACTTATTTAATTGTATGCCAACGAAGGCATTTAATATACAAATCTATGACAAATAGTATTTTTTTAAATTATTTATTAAGTAATTTATAACAAATTTATATTGATATCGCAATCATTGTAATAATAAAAAATGTATAATATAATTAATAATTATTTTTAAATAATTTGTATTCAATTTGATTAAGTCACTATCGATCGATTGTTATTAGAATGTAAAAAAAATAATATTCTTGATTGCTATTCACTGATTCTTCAAAAATTCCTATAGATGCAATGTAGATCAATGGTGATGATAGAAAGGATCTCCAGTGAAGCCTACTTGTAGCCATGGAAGCTTCTGTACAAACATTGAAACATTGCTATCATCACGTTTCAACACCACCGTGTTATTTGTTCGTGAATTTATCGCACTTTTTTCATCAAAACTGAAACGGCAAAAAAAACCATATTCCTGCTCTTGTTGACAATGCTCTGTGTACCCATTAAACTCTTTCACTACTACGAGCATTTTTAAATATTTCAACTTAGTACAAGTATGGCTGACTGCCATTATGTGTAATCTTCCTTAACGGCTCAATGAACAATGGATGGAATCAAATCTCCATTGTTTGTACGTCTGAAAACTTAATCCGCTAAGTCGATGATGATTTGCTAACAAAAGGGACTACACAATATACTTATCAACCAGTTCGTATCCTAGTCATAGAATGTCTATTCGAGTCATTCTTGCGGAAAGAGAGAGGGTGGACAGATATGAACCAAATATACACTATTGTATTCAATATGAATCATAAAAATACGTGATTCAGATAGATGTATGAATATATTTTATGAGCTAAGCAAATGTTTTACTGTCGATAGAATTTAATTCAGAATGGGATATTATATTAATATATAAAAATATGGTGAGTATACCAAAAACATTGATATGCAATGTCATGAAATGATTTGAAATATATTGTTGCATAATATAATTCATATATAACAAACAAGCCTAAACCCCTAATTATTTTATAGACCTAGCATTTTATCTAAAAAAATTAAGCCTGCTTAAAAAATAATTTCCCGGCGGGGCGTTTTTTCCTTCACATTTACAAAATATTTTTTCAGGATTCTTATAATTATTATAAATTAAGCTCTTATAATTAGTATAAAATTAATCTCTCATTCGATTTGGACATATTTTATTTTATTTATAAATATATATGTACATGTTGTATCATGGTAAACTTCTACTAGAGACTCCTAGTAATGTTTATTAAGCATTCGTTAGTTAGAATATGTCAAATTTATATCAAAAAAATAAATAATAAAAAAATTGTAAAAATAAGAAATTATTAAATGAAAAAATTAGTACAAGGTAAAAATATTAATATTAAATTTGTTTCAGGAAATCAAAATATTTTATTGCAAGTCTCTCACATGAAATATGCCAGTGCTATAGATATTTAATATCTTTGATCAATCTCTTGAATGAGGTGATTTATCAATTGTATAGTACTAATAAATGTAATTCAAAACTTTGTTCTTAGTCGATGATGATCCTGAAAGACAAAGAACCTCCCCTCGTGGCTGTCGAGACGCCACCATGAAACTAATGAAGACTTATGACTGTCACTGTCGCCAAACCAGACAATCACCACCAATTTTTCCTCTCAAGTACTACTATAATTAATCACAGATAAAATTATTCCTCATTGTACACTTAATACAAAGTATGAGATTTTTTATAAAAAATAAAATATATATAACATACACATTTCTGCTTTTTATAATGATTGTAATGTCGAGACAGCGCGACGCCACATTGTCTGGAGAATCTGCAGGGCGTCGCGACGGCAAAACTACACTCATTTGCTACAAAAAATCGATATGAAACAAGTTGCCAACATCCGAAAAAAACAGCTGATCATTTTATTCCAGACATAAATATTATATTTTATCGATATGTTTAAACTTCATATAGAAAAACTAAAACATTATATTTAAGCCAATTTCATTTAATTTTATTAAACTTTAAATTTATATTTTAAAATAATCACGGCTTAAAATGATACAAAGAATTATTTATAAGACCTTAATTAAAAACGAATAAATACACTTATTACAAGTGTAACATACTTATAATAAGTGCCATTATATAAAAAAGGCTTATTCTTAGTGCAATCAAACTTCTGAAAATAAATATTTGATAATTACTTCATTTAAGATTAAAAAAACAGTGGAATGTATCTTATACTATTTTATCAATTATTATTTTTTAAATCTTAGTTATTCCTAACCTGCATACTCAAATTAAGCATATAGACATAGTTTTTTAATACATATTTTAAAAATTATGTTTAATAGGTATATTGTTATGGAAAATTATATATTACAAAATCTTTGTTACACAAACTATGGATAAAAAATCTACAATTTGGAATATTATATATATTTTTTTTAAATAAATATATAAAAGCTTAGTATATAATAAAAAATGTATAATATCAAATCTTACGGCCGTATTCAATATGAGAGTGTATAATACACCATCCATACCAAGTACAAATCTATTCCCATACGCACTTATACTAACAGCTCTAGCATGACTCACTAACGACTCTCATTACACTATTATATTTAATAAGGTAGTTATAATGCATAATTCGCTTATGAGGTTTTATTTCAACACAAAACATTGATAATATTATTTGATAAAAAGCCAAATTTAATTTCGAATATCTTTGTAAAGTGTGTCTGAATAGTAAAGTGTCTCAATTTCCCCTTAAGTCTTGTGCTTTTACTAAACAGATTCAAGTCACGTCTTTGGCGTTATGTCACCGTTGTGTAAGTCACTAACGCCAGTTACTTCATACATTATACTAGTAACACGTAAACTTCAATGCATTCCTTAAATAACAACACTGACACTGGTTTAAGTTAAAAAAAATAATAATCTCGTTTCCGTCGGTGCATTTCGTTAAAAATTGTATATAATTCAAGCGCTACTTTATATCGATATAATGACATTTTAAGGGGTGTATTGGAAAGTGTTTCAATATGAAGTGGAGGTGTCCTTTGGCACGAGCCTGGAGGTACTTGAGGCCATTTTTAGTAGGGACAGCCTTGAAAAGCACGTGGTGATAAGTCCTTAACGTTCCTCACTCGACTCGATGGGACAACTTTTAGTCCCACATTGTCCGACCACGTCAATTTTATGGGAAAACTTTCACAATCTGGGTTATTCAGCTTCAAAATCGATAATATAAATATCCCAACCGTTACACTAAAAATGCATATTGACAAACACGGATATTCATAGATATAAACATTAGATATCGCATTGCATATAAATAATTTATGTAATTTTATTTATCCCGTGTATTGTTGCACTCTTCTCTTCAATTCGATAAAGGCATAAGTGTGTCTCCCTCACTCAATAAATTTCTAATTACCACTGAGAGTGTTTTTGACAATATTTTGCGATTAAAACCCAATAATATTTTAAACATCATAAAGAAATACTCTGCAGTTAAAAGATCCTAGATGTATTTGAGTGTATGTTTGAGTCCATATGACATGTTGTTACCCATTTACCCATTTTACTGTGATTTATAACTGAAGATATGAAGAGAGATGTTTATAGTTTAATGTTTGCCATGTAACTGATGTTTTTGGCCACTTGATCCACTTGAATTAAACACGCATTTAGCCACTCATGCGATATCTTATGTTTATATCTATGCGGATATTTAATAGTTCATTAATCTTCTATAGAACGGATTTCCGATTTGTCCGTGCAATATGATCATAAACTCAACGTTTATTAATTTCGCTTTTGCATAAAGCAAAGTCGACACAAAAGATGTTTACAGGGGGAGATTATGAATATTGCAGGGACTTAATAGAGATACAGAGTAATAAACCTGACATTTTGAATTTATTTAGATAATCGACATCTAATACATTATTAAATTAATTGCATAGTATATATATACAAAGGTATTTGACTTAAGCTCGTTTTTCGATAATGCATCAAACAAAGTTATTGGATTGATTATTTTTAAATTTCTAAAAGGGTGAATTTGATGTAAAAATTTTAATTTAAAAATTGAAAATAAACACAAATCAGAGTTTTTCGATTGGGTTGTATCGAATACTCTCTCATCCCTAATTTCAACCCCTGTCTGTGTTGAAATAGGGGTTGGATATTCATAAAAATATTATACAAAGGCAAACACACAGTTATCGATGATATGATCTACCCATTTTAATAATGTTCCGGCAAAACACCGGTCTTTTGCATGCTCTTTATTAATGTTGACATGTTTGTTAAATTGATATTGTGAATAGATAAAGAGGAAAACAAATATCAATATTTTTTATATAAAATTGTATGAGAAAAATGGCGAATATTTTTTCTTGTATTCATGTACAATAATTAATTATTTTACTTTCCGGTGGTTTTATAAATTTTATATAAAAGTATTGACAAAATAATTAAATTGTTTGTTGAGAATAAAAATAAAACAAAAGCGTATTGAATAATCTTTGTGACTGGATCTTTGTATAATTCGCACATTCTTCTTTGGACAAACTCCCCATGAATTTTCTATTACCGTTTCTGTTCTATCCTATCTTCCTGCAGGATCTTTTAATACACATTCAGAGTCTGAAAGTAAATGAGATCGTCCCCGCCATTAAATTGAATCATCGCTAACGAAAAGGACACTGTAAAATTTTCTTAAAAAGATCGCATCTCGACCTCATACAATTATTATTTATATTAAAGAAAACCTCGAGGAAAAATGTCGCAAATGCAATTCTTATGTCGGCACTCAGAGTATTGAACATCGGAAACAGGTCCTATAATACTGACTACCCCTTAAAACTACTACCTTTACTTACTACCCTTATACTCCCCGTTCCAATACAAACCAATATAAATGGTCTTTTCGACAAGTGATTGATGCTATGGTCAACAGACGTCTCACTTACTGCTGACTTCTTCAAAAAGTAAGGATATAAAAATAGCTTAAATAATAACTTCACTTCATATGCTTCTATAATTGTAATAATTTATATGGGAGAATAGTGTAATAAAATAAATAAATGTTCCCGAAAAGCATTTATTTATATACATTTACAAACAAACACCTTTATAGTTTATCATTTTGAAAACATACTTTTGTGATTTGGTATAATGTAATATTATTAAATAACCAGGATACGTTATTAAATAAGAAGAAATAAATAGCATAAAAATTTAGATGCACAAAAGAGCTTTAGATTCAAAGATTTAAAACCATCTCCTTTATAGAAAAATTTTTACAATCAATTTAAAAATTTAAAAATAATTTGATGAATAGACATTATTAAAAAATAACGTTTTTCAAAATAAAAATTAAATTAAATTATACAAAATAGACTTAAAATCAAATAAAATTAACTAAAATGACCGTACAACCGATTTAGTAAGAAATAAAATAAATAATGTTATTGAATAAAAATCAATGAATGATCAATTTAAACTTTGTAGTCCAAATTTAATACTTGACTATGCATGATGAAAAATTCGATACAATACTTAATTACATTCAAAGTTAAATTAATTTATTAAAATCTCGCTTTTAAATAATACAGGTATATATAAAAATAAACATTAAATGAATTACATATATACTTTAGTGTCGTCACAAAAAGGTGGCAAGTTCACATTAGGGTTAAAAATACCACCGGGACACATACTCGAGAAACAGGAAACTGATTTTTTCCCCTGATCACCGTCGCTTTTTCTTCTTTATCGAACTAAAAAGACTTATAGACTACCTTTACCTTTAATACATTTATTGCAATAACATTTATTAAATAATAAAATATTGAAAGGTGTATTTGGACATTTTCTATATCACTCTCTAGACCCTCTATAAGTATTAAATGAATAATAATGAACTAGGTTATTATATAGCTTATGATTAGATTAACCATGTAAATCCTAAATTTATGTTTGTTTTTAAGAGAACCAATAAATAAAGTTGCATTTCCTCACTTAGTTGATTTTTTATTATTATTTTTAAGAGAAAACAGTTGTATGGAATACCAGAGAACCTACATCTCTGATGGATCTTTCTTTGAGAGGGTTTTTTATACACAACAACGTGTTAATTGTCTGTCGGTGACCTTAACTATTACTCGTTACACAGGTCACCGACTTCATAATCAGTATTTACCTTACAATGCAGGAAATCAGAGTAAACCTGGATCAAGACGATCGATCGGAATTTTATAAATATTATTCCCGATCTCCCAGTCGTAATAAACGATCAAATCAATTAAAAAAATCTTGACTTGAGCGGGATTTGAACCCATGACCACAGTATTTGTAGCCACGCGTCTTATCCCCTGAGCTGTTACGCTGGTAATTCGCATGTTTAATCTCCAATACCTTGTTTGGAAATTAATGAGCCAAAATTTATTTACAGGTATGTATGCTCTGAATAAGGCATTATTAAAAAAGTATTAGAATTAATGCGATCAGTCAGGATACATATCATATATTACCTGTTAGGAATGTCGGCTTTTTAACATCTTTAGTCCAATAACTAAGTTTGTGAGTAAGACATACTCTCGATATATTATTTATCGGTTATAAAATGCGGTAGTAAAAATGCACTGAGGGTATAAAGAAAGGGCCAGCTTTGGACATTTCTTTCTGGTCCAGTGAAGCATGAACGACTGATGATAGTAGGCTGACTCTGCACCCACACAAAAAGGGGGAAACAGCTATCAAATTTAAAACTGATCTGATCGTCTCTTTTGAATATTATAATATAGAATATGATCTTTTTTGAGTTTAATTCATTACAATAAAATCGCTAGTTCATCAAACAACTGAAGTGTTCAGAATCAAAATCCAGTTCGAATCAAATCACGATCACATCGAGTAAAACGTACATCTTATTTGGATGACAACTAAATATACCCATTTATGATATTTCTACAACCAAATATTATTATCAGAGAATCCCTTTCAACCAATATTTATACATTTTACTTTTAATAATTTTTACTATGCTTTTTTAACTAATAACAAACACCTTAATATAATATAATTTGACTAATACAAAACACCTTATGAATTAGACTTGGGTGTACAGAGTATATACATATTTTTACCTATAACTAATATGCGAACTTTAATAACACTTTTATTTGATATGAGAGTACCTAATATTAAATAATAAAAAGTATGGAGAAAAAATAAAAACCCACCTACAGATATAAGGATTAAATTATAATTATTATTATATTGTTACTAGTCAATGCGGTCAATATAATAAATAATTGAATAATTTTAAAACTGGATTTGGGAGCTTTTGATTCTGAACGTCTGAATTCCTAAGACATGCATATATTACAATTTATTTATTTAATTCGTATTTTACATGGTTGAAATAATACAAAACATCCTATGAATTAGTCTTTGGTACAACTAACATGAGAATAACATTTGTATGTGACATGAGAGAGGAAAAAAATTAATAACCATTTACATATATGAAGATTGAATTTCTAAAATGCTGATAAACATATGTACATATAACAAATATTTTTTTAAATAAATTATCAATAATATTTTTTAATAATAACTGTCAATAATAAAATATAAAATGTTCTATACACATCTATAATATTTTGCAGAGCGTTAAGAAATTATTAATTCCTGGCTTGACTTGATTTTTCGATTAGCTGATTTAATCATTTTTTTTTTTGATGTATTAGTATTTTTTTTTTGTTTGAAGTGTACAAAATTTTGAGAGTATTAAAGAGAAATATAATCTCTGGCACTGAGCTTGACATTGTTTTTGTAAATAGTCTTATAATTGTTTATTTACTGCGTTACTGTGATTTTTCAGGTACTTTCTTAACAAATTATTACAAAAATAATAACAAGATGGATATGATTAGTGATGAAATCAATGTATGTATGTAAGTTATGCAGGATAAGGAGTAATGATAGTGTCAGCATGGTAACCACAACGGTTTAGTTGTGCACAGGGGAGTATGAAGATCTTCACTGGAACATAGTCCTTAGGGATATTGTAGAACCCTCTAAAATGCCATCGCTACTGTATCGCTCGCACTTCATTTCAATCCCCCTAATGAATATTCAACCCCCTACTTGTAAACACCGGTGAACATCTCCATACAACATCTCCGCATGCAAAAAATAAAACCTAATAATATGTAATTCAACATAGCTTTTAAATTATTCATGTAATTTCAATTTATATATAATAATTACTAAAGCATATAGGTATATAACCTATTTATTTATCATAAAGTCAACAGTAAACGCATGGAATGACATGATTTTAAAAAAATATAGCTAATTTACTACTTTTGGAAATATTTTTATAATACACTATTTAAATTTTGATGACTTATCGGGTGTACTTTTATTCAAAATCAGATAGTATTTCTATGTGTATCAACCTGAAATGTTAGAATTATTTTACATATTTTTTATTTAATATATATAATATGAGATTATGGTACCATACAACATTACAAAGAAAGAACTCAAATTTACCGCAGTCTTTGTTAATGCATTTGAAAAAGGATTGAGAATAAATGAACAAGCAGAATAAGTTTAAAAATATATTTAAAAGTAAAAGATCATCGTTAAACGCAACGGGTGATCTCTTTTCCACCAATTCTTCCGGTCTTGTTTAGTGAATGATTGCATATAAATGATTACTTCATACTTCATATTTTTATTTTAAACCTTTCTTTTCTTATTATTATTATTTTTGTCTTGTCTGTAAAAAAAATTCTCATGAGCGTTTATATGCAAATAAATAAAAAGGTTATATATGCTCTGAAAAAACTGTGAAATTGTATTTTAAAAATATTTTCAGGTGAAGATTTTCAAGCACATATACTAGTTTACTTTTTATTAGCGATTTTTCCTTGATTATTTCTGAATATTTTTTTAATTCAACCTGTTGGCTATCTATTTAAATATTAAAGTTACATTTAGAAGGTGGTTCAACCTATCCTATAATCTAATCTGAATATTTTATGGAAATAATATTCAAAATGTCAGATTATTAATTATTAATAATATATTTCATTCCAACGATACAAAAAATTATTATAAAATTAGTTTACTACTTTTGTTATATTGTTTTACTTGGTTAAATTAAATTAGTTGCATTTATTAAAGTTTAAATAATAAAATAAAACAAAATAACGTGGTTGATTCCCTTCAATTTATTATACAAAGAAATTTTAATATAATTAAATATTGTACGTACATAGGTATGTATTTATGCATAATATATATTTCATTTTCTTATTTGACTGTGAAATAATTAATGTAGACCTTCAGATTGGGAAGAATAAATAAGGAGCTAAGAAACAAAAGCAACCAAATCCATTTTGAGACTATCTGTAAACACTTGCATCATTTGTATAAAAGATTTGTTGTTTTTTTTAAATGTCAACTTTTTTCTTTGTTGTGTTAGTGCCATATCACAAAAGTATATTATATATAAATTTTCACTCATTTATTTTGATATGAATGAAGTCTTTTGATGATGATGGCAATATTCTTACTTATATTAATTTATTTCTCGTATTAGAACAGAGTATAGTGCATAAGTCTAGATTGCTACAAAGATAAACATGGTCCAAAATGAGTGTTGAAGCAAACAGACGCCCGACTCATCCGCTTATACATTAAATGTTTGCCAGATCCGTCAGACGCTCGGGGCTATCATATACATGTTAACAAATAAATTGCGTAAAAAGAGCCTATTGAAAAGTGAAATCCAGCTCGTGAATAATCCTCCATTAATTATTTTAAATTTTAGTTAATAATCTAAGAGGGTATCATATGAATGTCGGTCTTTGAAAGCCCTTTGACGGTGTTGTGGTTTGACACAGTCTCATTAAAAGTTTTGACGGCAACCTGAAACCACTGTAAAGTTAAGAATGCCTCTGATCGGCTTATGAAATACTCTCTCTACTCTTTAGTAACAAAATAATCATTTTAAATAAGCTTCTTGGATTTGGAAATGTACAAATAATAACATCAAAAAGAGCATATACATTTGTTCATGAGATTCTACCAATTAAAATATATGAGAGACTCCCAAATCTAATTTTATTAGTTTTTTTTAAATATTGGTTATAATGGATTCTAGCTGTAATATTCATCAAATTATCTTCATTTTTTATGCTATAAAAAGATTTCCTACCTTCAATCGATTTAATTCAAACTGGATTTGGTAGCTTTTGATTTCAAGCTCGTTATTTATTCTTCCCAATCTGAAGGTTTAAATTAATTATTTCACAGTCAAATAAGAAAATGAAATATATCTTAAGCATAAATACATACCTATGTACGTACAATATTTAATTATATTAAAATTTCTTTGTGTAATAAATTGAAGGGAATCAACCACGTTATTTTGTTTTATTTTATTATTTAAACTTTAATAAATGCAACTTATTTAATTTAACCAAGTAAAACAATTTAACAAAAGTAGTAAACTTTAAAGTTGTAATTTTATAATAAGTTTTTGTATCGTTGGAATTTTGTATTATGTAACTGTAACAAAAAACAAACAGTTTCTTATATTTTTGCTTTGTAATATATTATTAATATGTAATAATCTGACATTTTGAATATTATTCCCACAAAATATTCAGATAATTAGATTATAGGATAGGTTAAACCACCTTCTAAATGTAACGTTAATATTTAAATAGATAGCCAACAGGTTGAATTAAAAAAATATTCAGAAATAATTAAGGAAAAATCCCCTTGTTACCTCCGATAAGAATGCCAGACAACTGGATGTATAAATATCAAGATGGCGGACCAAGCAGACTAATTTGACTAATCGGCTTGGTTCACCATCTTAATAGTTATTATCCAATATTGTCCGGCATTCTAATATCGATGGTTTCGGGTGTATACATTGTATTGAAAAATGTATATCACTATTACAAAAAATAAACTCAATACACCAGATTCCGATTTTTGGGGATTATTCCAATTTAATAAAATTAATAATAAAAATTGCAGAATGGTGGTAAAAATAGCAGTGTTGAATTTCCGTTTCCGCCGATTCAATATGTTTGATGACGTGATATTTGCAATGGGCGGTGATCATTAGAGAAGAAGACCACATCACCCCCAGGCGACATTTATTATACAGGGCTGAAATACATTTATAATTATTAAAATTATTCTATAATTATTAAGTTTCACGCAAGAAAGACTGAGAATATTATTATAAGCATCATGGACCGAGCATAATTTTATCTATTGATAAATACAACATCACTCTTTTAATCCAATTCCAAGCCCTTATTTAAAATGCATTAAATTATACCCATTATCATAAAAGCTCTGAAAAATATATTTTTATTATTCTTGAACCAAAAGTAATTCATATGGGTAATGATTGAATTCTAATTGCTTATTTTGTATTAGTTAACGATTTTGTATACTTGCATTCAATGGGTATTATTTTTTCCCCACACTTTTTTATTTAAGTGGTTTTTAAAAATAGTTAATACAATACAATTACACTATACAGAAAAAAAAATTTATATATATATATATATATATATATATATATATATATATATAAGAGTATATATATATATATATATATATATATATATATATATATATATATATATATATATATATATATATATATCTCCCAGCCAGTGTAATTGTATTGAAATAACTATTTTTAAAAACCACTTAAATAAATTTAGATATTATAAAAAAAATTTCTAAATGTCCTTATTATAATACGAGACACTTTTCTGTTATTTTAATATTTAATCATAGCTAGGGGCCAGAAGTGAAATAATTATTTTCAATTGTTAAATCGGCAATAAACTATTAGTTTTTCCATTTCCGCCTAATGGGTTTGCATATTATTCAATAAATTAGTACTTAAAATTTTGAAAAAAAATATGAATCTACAACATTATTAATAAATTAGTTTATTAAAGTTCAATATACGGGTGTAAGGTGTAATTTAGTAAGTAATGCAATAATAATAGTTTATAAATTCAACCATAACCTAAACGTGTGTAAATTATAGTATAAAAATTGTTAGGTTTATTTAATTATATTTATTATAATTGTGCAATGAGCAACGCGTCTTGTTATAACAGATATTAAATTTTGAATGAATCCACCCCAATGTCCGGTTTTACAGAATAGGGGTGTCGACAAGAACCCTTCGGGGTAAAATCATGACATTCAATACGACATGAAACGAACCTGTCACATCGACACATTCTATCACTCGTTATTAATACAATGAAGTCAGTAATTAGTGTACACAATGTACTCTTACTCATTCAATGGGGACTTATTTTAATCCCATACAAAGGAAGCTGGCTGCAATTTACCTTTAAGCCTTCAATACGAACAAAAGCTCATATGGGTGAATATTTTGAACATATTATGTCATATTTTTATTATGATCAATCGAATGAATAAAGTATTTATTACTTTCACCCCTCATAATGAGTGACCGCTGTATAAATAATGGAATTGTGTTTGATTTGTTCCGGGGATGATCACCTTCTTCAATATAACTTGTTATATTAATTACAGTTTCGATATTAAATCAGCAGTCAGATAGTAACTCAAGTAAAAAAAATATTCGATCGGTTTTTACGACTGGAAGATCGAGAATAATATAAATAAAATCGCCTTGATTCGGGTTAACTCTAATTCCCAGGATTGTAAGTCAGTAACCTGTGTAACTAGTAATAGTTAAAATCATCGAAAAACAATTAACACATGTTGTGAATAAAAACATAAAATTGTGAAAATCCCCTCGATGCCCATATAAATAAATAAATAACTTTTAACTGTTGTACAAAAAAAATTGAGCACATTCGTTATTAATTGTACAACAATACCTTATTTACATATGGATGAGTTCAATTTATTCGAAACAAATATGTGTAATTTTACAAATTTATAATATTGGATAATAATATTAAAATCACTGAACTTATTTCTCATTTTTTTAAATAAGAATACATCGATTATTTAAAAAAAAATCTATACATGTAAAAGTTTGAATTACTGTCTAAATTGTAACCTTTACTTTTTATTTGTAAAATAATATGTATATTAGATTAATAAGATGCTCATCTTTAAAATACAGTTTTAATATAAAGATTTTTTGCAATATTGGTAAAGATGGATTCTATTAAACCGACCTTGTTATATTTCATTATACAGTAAATTTAGTTATTTTTCCTCCATTTTATTCCAAATAAGATGTACATTTTTCTGCTTTCAGTCGATATGATTCTAGCTACTCAAACACATAAAAATAAATAATTTAAAATTAATACTCATTAGTTATCAAAATAATTTCTGTGGTGTGTAATTTTACTTCATACGATCCATTATAATATTAAGTAATGAATATCAATCAACTGAATATTTTATTGATATTTATTTTATATATGCCATAAAATATATATTTTCTTCTGGAATGATAGTAATAGTAAATGTGTGACTGATCGAAATGTGCAAACAGTTGACAAATGGGATTCTATCAAGGATTACTGTCTATCACTACTTACTTGCATTACTCAAGCTTTCACCACAACTAAATAATTTAATAAATAAAAATATTGTATAAGAATCTGAAATAAGAAAGAGAGAATTTATAAATCGAAATATTATACATACTTTCTTTGATAATATATATAAATATCCACATTATTTTAAAGAAACACATTTTCTGTTTGTCAAATATTTTATGAAATATATAAAAATGCGGTAAATCTCCGTGGTTGCGTAATCCTTTAGTCTGTTGTGGAAAATCTGTTCAATCCAGTATTTGATTCCCGATGTAAACGGCAAGGTTTTAGCGTAAAACGTTTCCCGTTTAGGGGATGGGAGTAAAAGGGGAGAACTGGTCGATGGACTGAAGAGCAAATATTGCAAAACACTTAACAAGAATCGGTCGTTCAATGGAGTGAAGCTGGTTGCCTAGCACCACCATAAGGGAGACTTTATCAACCATAAGACACCCCCCATACACAGATTTTATACAATTTAATATATTTCATTGCTCAATATTTATTTGGAGGACTGTCATCGATTAATTAGTACGTCATAAGTAGATATTGCATGCAAATATATAATTAATTTTATGTATTGTTAAAAAACACCACTCGTTAAAAAATAAAAATGGTTGAAAATTATTACTGAATTAACAGCGACATCTATTATTTTGGGGTTTTAGTCAAGATCTAAACCACACAAACTTTATGGTGGTATTATAAAAAAACAGGAGATGTCTCATGATGATTTATTGTAAATCCATTTAAAGAAATGTATTATTTGTAATTCCCACAGTAATTTTATAACAAAGTCTGAGTACTGACGACTTCTAACTTGTAGTCATCTTCAGAGACTGGTCGATTCTGTAATGGAATTAGAGTCAGACTGGAAATTAAAAGTAACATACGTATTTCTTTAAATTATGGAATTCCACCAAGAAGTCAACACTATCAATAATAAATCAATTTTTCAGTTATTTATTAATAATATATAGTATTATATAGTATTATATTATTGAAATAATATTTTTACAATCTATCTGTATGAGAATAACAAATTATTTTTAGTTCTTTTCTAATGAGAAGGCCAACCCCAATAGGAATAGATAATGTTAATATAATATTTATACTACACTACAATATACGCCTATACGTCTATTAAAATACATCCATCGTCCCTTTTTATAATGTCACCTTGTAAGGAATTTTACAACTTTTTCCAGCATTTTTGATTAAATGATTGTTATCGAATAATAAATAATAATATGGTTTGTTTGTGGCGGTCGTCAAGCGGAAACTGGATATAAATGTCGGAGACATATTACAGAAGAAACAGGTGCCAGACAGTCTGGTGCTTTTCTACAACCAACATTTCATTCTTTTCATCGATAGAAAAAATATTTTCATAACCCTCAAAGGGCGTCCCTTTCTTGGGGGAAAGAATTCCATAGTAAGGATATTTAGTGGTATTTAAGTGAGGGTGTATTCTCACATGGCATACTGATTATTTGATTACCAATAATTATTCCCACTTATTATACACACAATGTTAAGGAAACATTGGCTACAAAAACTCTATTACGGGATTCAAATTCTGCTCTGGTAAACAATATATTTGATCGGTTATTGAGTCCGCCAAAAATTATTAATGCGTTTATTTTTATAAAGAGTGGCAAAATGGCTCTTAAAATAGCAATGTGGCTTTTAATATGGCATTTTTTGCAAAAATTTACGAAAATTAGCATTTATTCCAAAATCGGAAAAAAAAATGCATTAAAAGGTAGCTAAATGGCATTTGGCGGACTCTGGTAGGTAATAAATTTTTACCTACGACTGGAAGATCAGGAATAAAATTAATAAAATCTCGTCTTGTATTAGGAATAATATTTTAAAAAATTGTCTTGATCCACATTTACTCTGATTTCCTGGGTTGTAAGGTAAATACAGAGGCTAATATTACGTCGGGTCGTCCTGTCGACATTTCCGGACAAAAAAACTCATTAAAGTTATTTCCAATCGATTAAATTGTGAATTTACTAATTTATTTGATTAATAAATATTAATTCCTTTTACTTGCTTTTGAAAACATGTATATTTTATTATACCAAACAACCTTTTTAGTAATAAAGAAACAGTGTAATTTAATATAAAATAATTGAAATCAAAATTTTATATTTATCTTGGTGGTGAAAAATTCAATACAATCACATTCAATGTCAGGCAGAGCCGCTATATCGGTGACTTGTGTAACTAGTAATAATTAGGATCACCGACAGACAGTGAATTAACAAGCTTTTTTGTTTAAAAAATCAAAATTTGTAAAAAAAAAACCTCCTTAAAAAGGCACTCATGACGTCTATGAATAAATAGAGAAATATAATAAAAGAATAAGCAGTTTTTTTTAATAATATTCATGTTTACAAATAACGTTAATAATATAAAATTACTCATAAGTGTAATAGTTTTTTATTTTTTTAATGACTACAATTTGTAAAAAAGCTTCTTTTTTAATAAAATAATAATAAAACTTTTAAAACTTTTAAAATAATAATTTTCTGTCTATAATAATGTCGGTAAATATTAATAGAAAAATAAATATTTTATGTTAATATTAAATATAGTGTAATTACAATTTATCAAAGCAAACATGATTATTTTTTCGATTTAGCAGATAATAAATATTTTTTTATGATTTTTTAATATGTCTTTTATACGACTAGCGACTTTTTGTATGTATAATTTACGAGGTGCCAGTATTCCGAATTGTCTAGTAAGCTAGTTTTTTTTATGAACAAAATATGTAACGTTATCGAATCTCGGAATTCAGTCTACTTCTTAGTATTCGGTCTGCTGAAAAATTATTTTATCCATGCAATAATTCACTATGTGAGAAATATATATGTGGTCCAGTTTAATATAATCTATTTTTTATAGGTTTATTTTTTTGGTTCACTTGCATCCCAGGAACAGTGTTGATTTTGGCTAGAACTTAGCTTTGGCAGAGTGATTGATAGTAATATTGACTACAAAGTAATGTATATTTTCCGATATTTGCCCACCAGACGTCTGCACTGGAACATTAAACTGGCATTTGAAATAAGTGGTCGAAGTACAAACGCTGTAAAACTTCACTCTTTACTACTTCAATATGAAAACTGCAACGTCAATAAAATATCAATTCGAATATCGTCCAGACAACACAACATTCACGCAAAGTACATTAAATAATCTGAATTGCATACTCGATGATTTGATTCAATACATTTCCAGCCTTGATTAAATTAAATTTAGAAATTAGATTAAATTGTAGGGTTTAGTTAGAGCAGGTCGTCGTGGCGCCTGTCGACGTTGATAAATTCATTGGCTTCAGTTAAGCTGGCGTCATCACAAAATTCAACCAACCCAACAAAATCGAATAAACATTTTCTTTATAATACCAAACAAAATATTTTGCCCTTGTGTACAAATATAAATATACTCATCCCCATACTAATTCCAAAAAATATACAAACTGTATACGAGCTTAAAGCTGGCTTTGTATATGGATCAAGTACTTTACATCTAATAAATTATTGTGGCCACGTGATTTTATAAGAATATAGTATGATGACAACATTAATGTATATTAATTCATTTCGAGAGGTTTTTTTTACAAATAATTTTTTTAGACACAACAACAAGTTAATTAATTGTCTATCGTGGATCTTAACTATTACTAGTCACTTACACAGGTCACCGACTTAATAACCAGTATTTACCTTACAATACAGGAAATCAGAATAAATCTTGAAAAAAAAACGATCGGGTTTTATTAACATTATTTCCGATCTTCAAGTTGTAAAATTGGTGGTATTAGATATAAAATTTATAGTATTATAATATCGGCAATCATTAGATTAATTTATAATTTTTATGCCTTAATATTTACCTTACAATACAGTTAATCAGAGTAAACCTGGATCAAGACTATCGATCGGGATTTTATTAATATTATTCCCGATTTTCCATTCATAAAAAAATTAAACGTAACAAAAACTACTTTGACAAGAGCAATATTAATAACAAAATTAAAATTGAGTTGAATGATTTATTAGTATAATAGGTTTATTGTACATATATATATGACGATTATTTTTCATAGTATAATTATAAATTTTTTAAAAAGTATTTATAAAATAAAAAATGCCTTCCTTGTATCAAATAAAAAAATAGTGTCTTAGATTCTCGGAATATTTTCTTATTCATTTTACTCCCATTATTTTATAATATTTTCTAAGAAAGAGAATTTCTTATTTCATTTTAAAATAATCTAAATACTGTATCTCTATTGCTAAATTGACGTTGATGTTTGTATTTCACTCGTCTACATTTTTTTTTCAAACAAATCCATCGAAATGAATGCAAAATCTTCGTACTAATCAATTTAATCCAACCAATTGGTTCAACAATTCCGTTTATTGGTCCAGCATTGAAACTGTATTTTTATTTATCTTACTGCGAGACTTGCATGCAATTCCAGAAGTTTTCTCCCATATGCTAACAATAAATTGTGATTTTAATTGTAAATACTTTAAATATGTTCCCAAACAAACAGAACTTTCAAACAGCATAATTTACCAGAATGTTACCGTTAAGTGTCTGAGAATAATAAAGCTGAAGGGCGTAAAAGAAACAGTAATAAAAACTAAGCCAATATTAAAAGAAATGTTTGAGATTTGCACAGTCAGTAATATTAGAAAATGCAATAAATTGAGTCGTAAAAATACGCTTTCTATTCAACCATTTAATATAACATGTGTAATGGAAATGTAATAAGAACATGAGTAATTCCACAAAGTCGTAATTTTATACTAAATCCATTTTTATAGGTTTTTTATGACATTATTTTATTTTAAAATTCAAAACACTTGAATCTAGTTGGATTTCAATTCAATTTTAGACAAAATCAATCTACAAAATATTGTTATACCAAATAATTGGACCTTGATCGTATAATTTTTTGGGATTTTTATTTTATTTTATTTATTAAAAAGCAAACAGCTTCCAGAAAGTATCGGGAAGCTTTAAAGAAGTTTTAAAGTAGTTATTAACAGCAGTAGGAAAAAAAATTAAAAAAATTTAAGATAGAAAACAAAAAGAGAAGAAATAAGAAGACACATGAGAAAATAATAAAAATGGGAGAAAAAGGATTAACAATGTAGTTTAAAAAAATAGTAAATATTATTTAATTAAATTATTGAAAATTAAAATGTATTTACATTATAAATTGATTAAAAAGGAACGCTGATTTGATGGCAAAATTACATGATTTTTTTTACATAATTATGTATTATACTTTCCAGAAAAAAAAGAATAATTCTTAAATACCAAGTGGAATTAAAACCATAAATCAATAAATAAATAATATTGTTTTTTCTTATTTTATTTTTGGCACACTGTTACAATGTACGTACTAGTATAAGCAGTGCAAATAACTACTAAAAAATAATTAAAAAAAAAATATTCAAAAATTTCATCGCCGAATTCAATATAATAATGTAAAGAGAGTGTATACACCAATTCTATAAAATCTTATAAAAACAGGCGTAATTTTCCAATAGCTATAACTAGAAAATAACCAAAAAACGTCTCATTGTTACTTTTATTTATATTAATATAATAAGTGATACGAACGTTAAATATAAAAAATATTCTCATTGTATTTATTTACTTTGTCAATTTGTATTTAGGTTATATTGCACTCAATAAAATAGCATCGCTTTACTTACA
>JAGTTH010000076.1:0-16050 GCA_022606485.1 Agraylea sexmaculata | reverse complement strand
TATCAATCATTGTAAAAACTTGTGCATAATAAAGAAATTGTAATATATATTCGTTGGTTTATAAATTAATTAAAGAATAAAATTCTTATGTAAAACTACGACACATATTCAAACACAAAGAAAACATTTAAAATCATCGTTTTATTAGGAATCCTTATTTATTAGGAAATGAATGAATAATTTAATAAAAAATATGTTTATTATAAAAATGTAATTCTTCCAGAATATAATATATTTATTTTGATTTAGAATAAAGGATAAGAATATTATATAGCTTAAATGTACTGCATATATCTGTAAGCATAAAAAAATGATAGCTTTATTAGGAATCCTTATTTATCAGGAATGGAATGAAAATATTAATTAATATGTATATTATAAAAACTGTAATTCATTCAGAATGTAATATATTTTAATAAATATTGATTTAGAATAAATAGTTATACGGAAAAGATAAGAATAAAAATTAAATCAAAATAATATGTGATTATAAAACTGTTTGCCTAAATCCAAATTATTGGGTATTTTGAAATTCTTTATGGTATTGATAATTTTTCAAATTTTGTTGTACCCATATAATAATTTATATAAAATATTATAAAAACATACAAAGGACATATTTAAAACAATAAATAACATAAAACCTAATTATATATTGTAAAAACCTTATTTGGCCCAGTGGTTAGTGTAACGGATTCGTGAGTGAAGACTCCCGGGTTCGATTGACGGCACCGGAGTCACTTGGTAGATCTAGCTTAGCAAACTAGATCTTAAGTACTCATTGCTGTGTGGTGGCCTGGGAAACCATCTCTACTATATTCTCCCGTAAAGGCTAAGGTGGCCTGGCCAACCCCTTATAAAGGGACTCCCGTCAATAGGGAAGGCGTCACGATATATATATATATAAAAACTTATTTGAATGTTGTGATAAATGTGTAATTCATTTGAAAATTGATCATTATGTTATGTATTATTAATTAATAAAATGTGTCTTTATTTTGAAAACCTAACAACAAAAGAGACATGTGTTTGAATCCCGTAGTCATTTTAACTATTGGGTTAAACTAACAAAGATCCCCGGCAAGATCTTATTAGAACTATAATTTAATTTATTTATAAGAAGCTTATAAATTGATTATCCCTTTAAAGTTGTACTAGTAACAGACATAGCTTTACCATTAATCAACAATCGCACAAAGGGTCTACCCAGACTAGTGTCTGGATACCCAGTAAATATTTACAGCATTAAATAGGGGTCAATTAGTGACACAGGGTGAAATCCGACATAATTATTTATTTACTATTCATTGTAATATGGTTTTCGGGTTTCGGTATGAAGGATCTGAAAGACTCAACAATATGTAAATATATAACCCATTATCACATCCTCTCTTTTATTACTCTAAGAATATACTTGGTTAGTAAAACTAAATTTATACATATATTATCTATAAAGAAGAACATTTATCAAAGGTTTTTTTAAATTTAAAATAATACATTTATAGATTAAATATTAAAACAACAATTTGTGTTATGTATGTTTTTTTCTATATTACAAACTTTACATTATTTGCGATGTAAATAATTATTTAAAGCCAACATGACCTGAAGCTTTTCCCCTCGTATATTGATTGTTTTTTTCTTCAATTTTCAACATAAATTCAAAGTTAAAAAAGTTAGTTAATGGATTGTGCAGGAAATCGGGTTTATTTATAGTGGTAGCATGTGCACATGTTGCGTATATTTTTCACTCTATAAAAAAATAAAACATACTCAAAATCTAATATCATCAACAAATTTGAATTTTCCTAACTGTATTCAGGCTACGAAATAATTTCATAAGTGGAACTATCCATTTAATTTAATATTAAATTATTAATAAACTAATTTTTTTTGTAATAAAATATAATTGTAGAACTTTTCATATAAATAATATTCTAGGAGTGGTTTTAGTGTGGATGAAATATTAAGTGCATATAATGTATTATTGGAATGGTCGCCTGCCGATAACCAATATCGTGTCGTATCTCACCTGAAGCACATCTATTCATATACCAAATATACACCATGCTATTTGCTATGAACCTATTATTAGATAGGTACAGCCTCATGAAATAGGAGATATAACATAGTAAGACTGTTTTATTCTAAACACATTATTCTTTGGGTTAGTTCAATTTTGATAGATCGTTATGGTTGATATAAGGATATTCGTATTGCATTCTGGAAGGAAATGGTCGTAGGTGAAGCAATAAGCAATTTCATAGGCACCGATGGTTTCAAGTACTTCTATCGGTCAGTAATGGTTCCTATGAGAACCCTAGCAGCCAATTGAGACAACCATTAAGACTAGTGCCTTACATCTCTTTATTGCTATCCTAAAATATTCAGCACTAACCACACAGATGAACTAAAAATAAAAAAAACATACCCCATATCAATCAGACGAGGGTGTTTCGTGGATGGATTGTATTATTATTATAATTTTAGTTTCCGCTCATCATATGGATATATTGGTAAAATTTCAAATGAATATTGCATTTGACAGTTCCACTATAATCTATAACATTGTCAAAAGCAAATTAGTGTGCTTGCATCGGTTATTCGTAGTATTTAAATCGAGCTTGACTGATATGCAAACCAGCTCGGATTAATATTTCTAATAGCTAATATAATATAATTCAATCTATTATATGTCAAATTGATGTCGATGATTTAATTATTGAAAAAAATGTATTTAAGTGATGATTCTGACTACGACTACATCGTAGCTACTGCGCGGCTACGGCCTACGATATTTTAATACTACCTTTTTCATATCAAATTCACCCTTGTAAGTAAATGTTTGTATACTCTAACTAATACAAGATTTTTAAAATACATAATAAATTAAATTTTCGGCTTGATTTGAAAAATATTTAATGTAAAAAAAGACAAATTATAACAACCAATAAAACTGAGGATATTGACTTAAGATATAACTAGATCTTTATATTGATACTATTGAATATATTTAAAAATTCATTTTTTACTGAGGAACTACATAATATTCTCTCCGATAACTTGGATTAATGAAAATTCTTGATGTGTGAATTTGGAGTGAAATACCTGTTTAAAGAAAAAAATTAATCATATCACTTTATGAACATACTCTATAATGAATGTTAAAAAAGCTTTATTTTAAGGCTACGTAGGTAAAGTTACTCAAGGTTACCGACAGATGACTAATTTCCTGAATTTTAATTTTACAAACCAGGGAAACACAGTAAACTTATCGCGGGTACTGAATTTTATAATTATCATTATCATTTTTGTAGATATTATAATAGGTCATTTATAGAAAATCTGACGTTTTCCCATTAAATATAACGACTGTGGATTAATTATATTTTCACCAACGTAATAGCTCAGGGGATAAGGCGCATGGCTACAAACACTGGTCATGGGTTCAAATCCCGCTCAAGCAAAAAAAAATTATTGATCGGATTTTACGACTGGGAGATCGGGAATAATATTAATAAAATTCTGATCGATCATCTTGATCCAGATTTACTCTGATTTCCTGTATCGTAAGATAAATACTGATTATTAAGTCGGTGACCTGTGTAACTAGTAATAGTTAAGATCACCGACAGATAATTAATTATCACGTTGTTGTGTCCAAAAAAAACCCTCCCAAAAATGCTCCTCGGGGCGTAAAATAAATAAAAAATATTCGTATAATTAGGAGGATACATATAAAAATGTATTTTGAAAGATGAATGTATACAGAAGTTAAATCAGTATTAAGAACACACATAATACAGCAACAATTTAATGATCAATGAGATGATATGATTGTCCCAGAATTCATACAAATCTGAATATTTAGAATATATTTGTATATACATATATGAATAAAATAGAAATACAAAACGACATGGTATAGAATGACCAACGAGCTGCGTAGTCAGCATTTTGCGCTATCTGAGCCATTAACACAGCCAGCTGCCACTATTCTCAAAAGTGTGTATAATTTTATCAAAAATATCACTATGGTTATATAAAATACTTCATTTATGTCATAATTTAATAATAAATCCGGTTGGGTAAGCTAACAATAGGCAGAAAGAGTAAACTATGGTTATTAATTGAATTATTAGTAAATATTTTACAACAATTAATATACGGTAGCCTTAAAAATAACTTTACTGGATTTATAATTTAAAATCTTCATTTACAAGTTACAATACTTTAGTATGTTTTAACATATTTACATTAAGCATACAAATGATCGTTTTTAAACCGCATGTTGTCTCAATTAGTCACATTTATGCAAATGTACAAACCAGGATATTTTAGTCTCTTTATCATATTACTTATAAAACTAAACTTTGCACTTGATTTTCACGTAGTGATTGGGTGATTTGAATTTAAATAATTAAGTATATTTTTGTTACTACTATTCTCTAATACTATAATTATTGAGGTATAATAAACTATTTTCTTATAAAAATTGAAAGGAAGAGCTTATTTAAGTAGGGAATATGGAGGGTGATTAAGCGAATTCGGGCACTGCGCGAATTATCTTTATATTATTTGATAATTGTTTTATTTATTTCAACTGTCGTATATTTACATAAAATATAAGATACAAGATAGTAGAATCCGGGGAATATTTCAAAGATTTTATTTCATAAATATTAGTATGTTATTTATATATTATTCCCTTAATATCTGAAATTTCAAATACAATAGTTTGAGAAATAAAATGGCTGTATGACGAAAAGAAAAAAAATAAAATAAAAGATACAAATTAACAACAAAACAGTGTGGTTATTAAATTTAAAATAAAAAGTGTTAAAAAATAGGATTGAATTTAATATTTATATATTTATAATAAATAAGTGAGTCAATAGTCTAGTAGTTAAATAGTAAGATAGATAGTACAATTAACCAAATAATAAAGCTATTTAATAAAAAACGTAAACGTTGCAATGCTCTAAAATTGAAACTGGTTTCCATAGTCTCTCAACAAAGGTTTGCATATTACCCATTAAAAATTTTGGTCTAATTATTATTATAATTATCACATTATTTGAGTGTTTAATTAATAATTGAATTTTATGCTTAATTTATATTACAACATATCTTATTTTCTTAAGTCAATAATAATGCCAAGTAAATACTGTAAAATAATAATTTTATCACCGATACATTTCTTTAAAATAAAACTCTGCATTGATGTTTTAATTTTCAAAACGAGCCACGATATAAATTGTATTTATAGCAATGCAATTATAATAATATGTAGTACAAAGCCTGAAAGTGTATACAATTATACGTAATTGAATTCGCAAGGGTCTCGACTAATAAAGTAAATAAACTTGCGGAAAAAGGAAATACAATAACTTGATTATTCAGCTCGAATAAATCTAAATGTCGTGCTACTTTCGCACAACATCTGGACTATTTATAATGCCTTTGGATTACTTTTATTGGGATTGTAAAATATATATAACCTTGGATACATAACTCTCAATGAGAATCGCCAGACTGAAATGAATACTAGATCGATATATTATTGTGAATTTATATGTGGACGCGTTGACAATATGATTTGCTGGTCATGAACCATGGACCACACTATATAGGTACATTATTCCAGTTAATATTGGTTTCATGATTACATATATTATATTATATTATGTATGTACACACTGCTCATTAATACACTACAATTAAATTAAATTCCACACGGAGAGGCGAATTTCATTTTAACCAATATAGTTTAAAATATTATCAATGGACGAGTGGATTTCAATATACAATAATATAATAATCTATAGATAAGTTGTTCAGTATTCACTTTTATGAAAAAGGGTATTAAAACAAACTTATTGTCGATCGTAGCACAGCCTCCTTGTGCCATTTAATGGTACTTTATTTGTTTGAATTCGATTATGAAAAAGTAGATAAATATATAGTCGGTTTTCTTTTCAGACCACGTAACTCCGAAATTATTGATTTTTAGATTCTAATGAGGATTTATAATGCGGAAATGTTGGATATATTGTTTATTATACGCAACAAATAAATTTAACTCAATTTTATTTAGGTTTCTTATTTAATATATAGGTAAACAAAACTTAATTATGATTTTAAAAAATGTGCCTCTTTCAGTATAAATATTGTTTTTTGTCTCTCCTGTCACATTTAAAAAAAATAGACTCAGAAGACAATTAAATGTTATTTGTTGTTCATCATACAAAATAATAAATTAATTCTACATCATCGTTTTCCTCATTTATTCATTCAATTATTATTAAAAGCATGATTGACAAATTCTTAAAAGCAGAATGTTTGTAAATTCATATTACCAAAAAATAAATATTATATAAAAATATATATTAAATATGAAATGGTTAGACCGAATTTGTTGCTCCCTTGTAATCTGTATTTAGATAGTTATTAATAAAATATCAATTAACAGGAATATCTTTGCTTAATGGATTTTGAAAGGGTGATCTTGAAATGGCTACAGACTATCGAAATAAATAGTTAATATATTTTAAAAATAATCCATATTAATCTCGAATGACTGTACATTTCTTCTGTCGGCGGAAAGTTTGTCTAGAGTTAAGGAAAAGTTTCTGAAGTCCTGTAAATATGTTGCTGTGTTCAGGACTTCAGAGATCAGCATTTTGATTTTTCAATTCAAATGTAAACGCGTCGGACAGACAAATAAGAATTTATTTATTTATTCGGTAAACTTCCATCGCAAACTCGGGGTTATTTTTCCGCGTATTGACAATAACTTCGTTGCGCAACCACATGACAATTTATAGGTAAAGTCGTGAATATGAATAAAATTGCATCCGGAACTGAGGGGATATGAATTTTCACTGTTTTCAAATAACATATAAACAAGTTTTTGTGAATGCACATTGCATAAAAGAATTAAATCCATATATCAGACATAAATAAATCGCCTGCTCCAGCGTATAATATCGTAAGTGCAAAAAAATTCTGTGTGCTCTTAAGTCTTTATGGAACTGAGCCACACATTCAATCTGGTAACACTGCCTGTCACGTGTCACTCGGCTTCATTATTATTTATAAAATATAACAAGTTACGAGTAAATACCTTCTATTGAAAGAGACATGAAATGTGTTATAGATAATAGATGAATCTACATTAGTTGCCGGTCAAATAGGACTATTTAACTATTTCGAAAAAGTCCCACTTAATCGGTTAAATAATTATTGAAAATCAACATTTTTTGACGTTTCATACATTTCATACATACAATATGTGGCTCAATTCCATAAAGACTTAAGAGCACACAATTTTTTTTTCACTTATGATATTATACGCTGGAGCAGTCGATATGTTTGTTTCGATGGATTAATTGTAGAAGAAAAAAATCGATTTTATTATTGTATAAATGGGTATATTTCCAAGTAAGTCTGGTTGATTTTTGTTAAGGTGGAGTAAACTTATTCTTAAAATAACCTAACCTTATTCAATGTTAAAATTTAACGGTAAAATTATTTTGTCATTGTTTAAGCATCGTTGATATAAGATGTCTTGGTGACCAATTATTTAATAATAGTACATTTTTAAATCTGGTTTAAAATCAGTTCGATAACAGAATATTTAACGATGATATCAAATGATGTTTTTTTTTAAACAAATCGATAGAGAATAGCCTTTTTCGTTCCCCGCCCTTATTCCATCCAACCCCTCAAAAATGTGATTTTTTTAATATGAAATCGTGCCTGATTATGTAACTTTAATGAATAGTAAAATCACATCGTCGGATATAACAATAAAAATATACAAACGGAATAAATTCTTCTAATTTTGCAAAAAAATATAGAACAATTATGTTATAATTCCAGTTACATATTAATTAAAATATTGCCATATAAATAGATTCTTGATCCAAAACTTAAGTGTGTATACTGAAATTTCTATTTAAATTGTATCCAAAATTACTTTGAAATAATTCACTCGATTCAAATTTGGTTTTACCCAATCAATCTGTTATTTAATTTTAAGCATAATACTTTTAATTTTTTTTTAGTCTTTTTCTTTATAAATGTGGTGTCTTAACTTTTTTCTGTTTATTAATGTTCATATCTGTAAATGGGTTTTTTTATTTTTTCCATATTTTTTATTATTTTATATTAAGTATCTCTAATGTCACATAAAAATGTTATACTCATGTTAGTTATAGGTAAAATTATTTATATATTCTGTACACCATAAGTATAATTCATAAGATGTTTTGTATTATGTGTAAAATTTTCATATGATAGAGATTTAATGTATTTTTTATAACGATATAAAATTGAAGTCTACCAAAAACTCAACTTTATTTCTTATATTATATTACCTCATTGTGTACACATATTTTTTAAAGAACACTAAATACAGCCTGTGATAAAATTAATTATACACATGATACTCAAGTGAAGAGCATTAAAGTGAGATATTTTTCTTGGTAGACATACAAAATGTATTCACTGGTCTGAAGTATTGAAAAACCAGTAGTAGAAGTAAAAGAAGACGAACACCGCAAACCAAACAAATCTAAAAAGCAAACAAAGTGAACGAGCTAAATAAACATGTCCAACTTCTTTGCCTCTGCATTTTTATATCAATGCTGAACAACTTCAGACAGGGTTGTTTTCATTTTCTTTGTGACATTTAAAAATACATTTACATTTTGAAAAATCAAATTGATTCGGTCTCCCCAACACTTAATAAATCCTCATTATTTTTACGAAAATAAAAGACATGTAAAGAATTTAAAATAAATAATAAAATAACACCCCTGAAGAAGGCAAGACACCTGAAAAGAGTTTTTAACTGAACGCGTTGTCTGCTTATATTATACATACAAATAAATATTGTATGACAAAACTTTGCGAATAAATCAAAATAAGAGACTTAGGTATTCGATTTTGTAAAATGTACAGACTAAATGGAAATACAAGACTTATATTACACAAATACAAATTTAAAAATTAAATAACCAGTTATGTAATAAATAATTGTAGATTTTCCCTTAAAACTTTTTAAAACTACGTAAAATAATGGAAATATTAATAAATAACTCTCTGGCTATATGATAATTATACTTTTAAATCAAATTAGCAATTAGCAATCAAATTCTATAATGAATGATAAAAAGCGTACTATTTTATTTATTTTAGAATTCATTTTTTACTTTGGAAGTGCATAATATTCTCTCAGATATCTTTGTTTACTGAAAATTCTTGATGGGTTAATTCAGAGTGAAATACTTGTTTAAAGAAGAAAATTAATCATTTCATTTTATGAACATAGTCTATAATGAATGTTAAAAAAAGCTTTATTTTAAGGCTACGTAGGTAAAGTTACTCAAGGTTACCTATAGATGACTAATTTTAATTCTACAAACCAGGCAATCACAGTAAAATTATCTCAGGTTACGGAATTTTATAATATTCATTCACTGTTTTGTGCATATTGTAAAAGGTGAATTTATGTTAAATGTGACGTTTTCTTATTTTATAAAACCACTGAACTAAACTGTCAATTAATTATATTTTAACCAGCGTAATAGCTCGGGGTATAATACAAATACAATGGTCATGGGTTCAAATCCCGCTCAATTACAAAAAAAAAATATTTTATGGGTTATTACGACTAAAGGATCGGGAATAATCGATCGTCTTGATCCAGGTTTATTCTGATTTCCTGAATTGCAAGGTAAATACTTTGGCGATTATTAAGTAATCTGTGTAACTAGTAATAGTTAAGATCACCGACAGACAATTAATCAACACGTTGTTGTGTCTAATTTGTAAAAAATAATATAAATACAAATTTCAAGAAAAAAAATATGTTGAAAAATTGTTATTTATTATAAAATTGTCATTTACCAAATAATTGATGTTAAAGTTAACAAGCGATCAGCTGACTATTTAAGGCTGTATGTATATTTTCATGCGTGCCTTATTAAGCTTCTAATTTGACAAGATCCTGCTGCTAAAACCGATCATTTATAACATTTTTCCCATACGAATTTTGTTGAAAACATCCCATTGTATCTCCACATTTAGGAATATCAGTAATGGCGGTCTGGCATACGTTATTTATTAATATTTATGCAGTGAAATGTGGGCTTTCGGGATTGTTTCGCGGATTTTAGTGCGCCTCTCTAAATGCAAATAAGCCAAGCCAAGGAGATCTTGCCATAACCATAATATTTTGCGCCAAGAACAAGTGAAAAAAAAAAACAAGAAATATGGCATCCAAAAGAGGCTTTGAAAATTAAACGAGATGCTGCTTCAAATATTATGAGAGTTTTTCTCATCCGCCTTATTACCCGAATATTCTTCCTAAACACACTTCTAATGAGAATTTACACCAAATAGGCTTTTAACAGAAATAAACGTGAAAATTATTATGTGTTAAAATTATTGGATGGATTTTTAATCCTGGTTTTTGGTACTGGAGCACTGTATTGGTTATCTTGTATAATATAATAGATCTCTTTTATAAGAAATTAATTTATTTGTAATTTATACACTGAAAAATCTTTGTTAGTAAAGATATTCTTTTAAGTAATTTCCACAAAATTTTTTTTTTTTAAAAAGTATACTTTTGACTTCTTTTTCATCATTAGTCTATACGTTATTAGTTGGAAGTACATATATTTAGATTAATAAATATTTAAATATTGAGGAAATTACTAAAAAAAATATACATATTTAATATGGAATTCCTACAAGTTGGTTTTTGTATTTTTCCCATAAATTATGTTACATCTTATTAATTATTTGAATAACCAATTGATTGTACTCCGTATTAAAATAATTAAAAGACTTAGTCTATAAACTTAATATTGTAACATCTAATCATAATGTATCAAAACATTGTATGTTAATTATATTTAATAAAGAAAATGGAATTTCACCCATAAATCAATACGATTAAGAAAATTCATTATTTTCGATAATAATAAATGCAATATAAATATTTATTAAATAATATGTCCACATTATTAAATCTGAATTACACAGTATTTTTCTTTCAAACCAATTTGCGGGGAAAATAATCATTATGGAGTTTTTAAAGGTATTTTACACAAAGCAGTGGTCATTTTTCAAATGGTCTTTTATCGTTAAAGGTAAAGAATGTGAATGATGGCCGATTGTAAAGGTCAAAACAGAATTTATACGAATAAAAAAAGCCTGTGAAAAATACGAATTGGGTACCAAAATGGAAGGAAAAAAGGACTGTAAACCAACACATTAGGAAATGTGAACCAATTCCATGATAAAATTTACATTTAGCACACTTTTTAGAAGAAAAAAAAACATTTGAATTTATTAAAATATATTTTATAACAATATATATTACAATTTCTTTATTAACATAAGTTTTTACATTGATTGATAGAACAATATATCTTTGGAAATAGACTTAGGTGTACAGAGTGTTTACATCTTTTTACCTATAACTAACATGAGAATGTTTTATTTAAATTTGACATGAGTAATAGTATTTAATTATAGATAGAATGGGAAAAAAAAAATAAAAACCCATTTACAAATTTGAAGATTAATAAATAATAACAACGATAAAAGCAATATTAATAAAACAGTTACAAAATATAATGCTTAAAAACTAAATAACAATTTGTTTGGGTAAAACCAAATTTGAGTTGAGTGGATTATTGGAAATTTTATTATATTTTTTAAAAATAATATCAGTTTTGGAAGTTCATTGGTAAGATGAACTTACGTTTCCTCGAGACATATTTGGTTTTATTTACATGTCTTATGATTGGGTTAGTCGGGAAGTTAGTCATTTTAGCGTAATGTTTTTTACTCAAATCTGCGATATTTGCTTTGATCATTTTTAACTTAATGTCCTCGTGGACTTCTTTTAGAAATATGCCAGGTTTAAGATCTAAGGCTATCTTAAGACACTTGTTTTGGGCAATTTGAATTTTATTGATATGGATTTGTGCCACAGTAGACCAAGCTGGGCATCCATACAAGAGAATCAGTCTGATAATTGATTTATAAAGAAGTAGCTTATTCTTGGGTGACAGCTGACTACGCCTGTTAATAAGTGGATATAGGGTGTTAATAGCCAGGTTGCTCTTGTCCACAGCATATTTTACATGCTTGGACCAGTTCAACTTGGAGTCTAGGATAACTCCCAAATACTTGACTTCTTTGAGCCAAGGAATTTGTTCGTTATTGATACTAAGAGGGGGGATGTGGGATTGCTTTCTTTTGTTAGTAAATATTATTGCTTCAGTTTTACTCTCGTTGAGTTTTAATTTCCAGCGAGTGTAATACTGTGTTAGTAGGTCTACAGATGCTTGGAGGCGTCTACGAATTGTGTCTAATCTGTAAGATGATGTGAATATAGCGGTGTCATCCGCGTAAAGAGCTAAGGAGCAATTACGAGGAATAGGGATGTCATGGATGAAGAGATTGAAAGGATAAGGAGCGATAATACTTCCTTGCGGAACTCCCGCAAGGATTGGATGCTGTACAGATTTAACATTGTTAATATCTACTGAGAACTTTCTGTTAGTAAGATAAGATTGAATAACTTTGGTGAGATATGGTGGAGTGTTAGTGTTAATTAGTTTGTGAATGATACCATCAAACCAGACTACATCAAAAGCTTTGGCAAAGTCCAGGAAAATCATTCCCGTACTTTTTTATTATTAAAATTTCCTCTAACATGCTGTGAGATTCTTGTTAGTTGTGAAGTGGTACAATGGCTCGGTCTAAATCCGAATTGTTCATTAGGAATGACGCAATCCAGAGTTTTTCGCAGGCGGGTTAATATGACTTTCTCTAAGATTTTACTCATGCAGGGGAGGAGACTGATAGGACGATAGCTACTGGGAAGGGATTTGTCTTTACCAGGTTTAAATATAAGGACTACTTTAGCTGCTTTCCAATTATCTGGAAAATATCCAAGAATAAGACACGAGTTAAATATTTTAACCAAACAATCAAGAGCCTTTTGTGGTAGGTGTTTAATAAGAGTGTTGTTAATGTTGTCGTGTCCTGGTGATTTTTTATGTTTTGAGTTTTGAATAATATCAGAGATTTCAGAAAGAGTTACCTCGTCAATCTCACATTCAGAATAGTTGTGAAGATTCCTAATTGACTTAGTAACTGCTTGTTCTGTGAGACTATCTGTAGTGTCATTTTGTGTCAATGTGTGTGCTTTAACGAATGTTTCAGCGATGAGATCAACTTTCTCCTGAGCCTTGTAAATAATTTTATTACAGTCTTCGCTCCTGGGCGGAGGGATAAAGGATGTTTTTCTAGTCATCGACTTACACATCTGCCAAAGTGAGTTATTTTGTGTTTTGAGAGACCTTATCTTCTGTTCCCAGGATTCATTTTTATGAATTTTAATTTTATATTTAATTTCTAAAATTAGCGCATTTATGACAGATTTGAGTTTACAATTTCTTTTCTTTCGCCACTGATTCATTAATCTATTTTTTACATGAATTAATTCCACAATTTCAGATGGAAGTTTGTTCTTAAAAGTATTGTTAATGGTTTTAACAGGAATATATAAGGCGGCGGCGTTCTTAATAGAATCTGTGAGTGTAGTGATTGCATTGTCAACGTGAGATGTGTTGTTAGTGTCGAATTTAAGTGTAACGTTATTGTTAATATGAGTTTTGTAAGCGTTCCAATTAGCCGTCTCATAACTAAAGAAGGTTTTTTGGGTGATTTTGTAATTTCCGCCGATGTTAAATACAATAGGGAGATGATCGGAGGAAAGTGACTGTATTACGTCAACTTCGGTGAGAGAAGGACAACCCTTAACCACTGCAATATCAAGGATGGATGGATATCCTTTGGGTAGGAAATGCGTTGGACTTTCGGGGAAAAGAATACGAAAGTCTTTTTTATCACAATATTCTCTTAGTAAACGGCCATCCTTATTTCCGCGAATACAGTGCCAAAAGTGTTTTTACAATTAAGATCACCAGCAATTATAACATCCTTACCGAGAGACATAATTTTGTGGATATCATCTTGACAAATTTCTATTTTGGGTGGCTTATAAACCGAGGCAATAATGTGAGTTTTATTATTAATAGATACACTAATTGCTATTGCTTCAATTGAGTTAGTTTTACGAATTACAACTTTCGAATGACATATAGAGTCTTTCATCACGATTAAAACACCACCGCCTGTTTTGCAAACTCGATCGTTGCGATGTATTACAAAACCTGGTCTTCTCAGAATTATATTTGTATTAAGAAACGTTTCACTTATCAATGCAATGTCAACACTTTCTCTTAACATAAAGTCAATCATTTCGTCAAATTTATTTGAAATTCCCCGGGAATTCCAAGCAACAATCTTAATATTAGAACAGTGACTAACCTTAGACATTATCAAGCGATGCGGCGAGCTCCATGATGAGATATATCCTTTCATTCTTTGTCTGACATGTCTTTAGCTTCCGCTGAAGCTCTTGAACCTTCAATACAAGAGTCATCAGGTCTCCTATCGGCATATCAGCGCTAGAGATTGGGGCGGTAATGTTCTTCGCAGTAGATGTGGTGGTGGGACCTTGGGCAATCTGTGCCCATGACAGGTCAGTCACGTGATGTGATGTGGACGGGGAGATGACCTGGGCGGCCATTGGTCCACGAGCAACCTGGGACCAGGAGCGTCCGTTGACGATGTTCGGGGGCGGCACTGGTGCACGCTGGGTGGCCGGTCTCGCAGCTGGCAGCTTGGGGGTAGATCTTAATTTGATCTGCTTCTGTCTGTCAGGGCAATCTTTGTAATTTGCAGTGTGGTCCCCACCGCAATTGCAGCATCTTGCGGGGGAAGTGGCATCCTTTATGCATGTGGAAGTCTGGTGATTGCCGCCACATTTCACGCATTTGAATGCGTTGTTGCAGTTGGATGCTGCGTGTCCCCACTGTTGACAACGGAAACATTGCGTGATAGAATTTCTCCCAAAAGAGTATTTTTCAATTGTCACTCTACAGTGACAGATATTAGTAGTGTTTTTGAAGTCACTCATATTTGTCTCATTGCTGAGATTTATTAAATATAGGGGTGACTTCGTAATGGAGCCATTTTTTCCTTTCATTAGGAACACGTCTATTATTTTAAATCCTTTGTCGCTAAGGTCCTGCTTGATTTACTCTACAGGAAGCAGAGGCAGGCCTCGTATGACAGATTTTTTAGGTCTGTCACATTCTAACGTAAAGGAGAAAAATTCCTTGTTTAATGATTTCAGGCCCGCTTTAAGGGCTCTGAAATCAGTGATATTGCTGGTTTGGACTCTGACTTGTCCGTTTGGTTTATAATGTAGTTGGAATTTATTGATGAATTTCTTGACAATCGTCAAGTTTTCACCGTGCCCTGAAGATTTGAGATATAACGGGGGAGGTTTTTGACATCCTTATCGGATGACAAAATTACCTCCCCCAGCGACTTAAATTGGTTTTGTTTTGGAATGGAAGTAGGAGTAGTAGGTCTTGGACGTTTGATCGGGTTCTTTGGTAAAAGAAACCCATCGATCGTCGTTTGAGCCATTACGTTTACGAGTTAACTAATGATTATATGTTACTATGATAAGGAGCGATGGTACCTGATAATAATGGTGAAGTGGATTTTGGCGGCGTTGCGGCAAGCTCGTTATCAGGAGAGGTCGCAGGGCGGCAGACCGGTTTGGTAGTTGCGACACTTGTGTACTTGACACTTTCGAATTTGCTTAACCATGCAAGGAGCACTTCAATATACGTGTGTACAAGACGGCTGTCTGGACGTAACTGATTTTATAACAATATTTGAAAGCGTATACGTATCAAATAAATAATAATTGAATATTTCAAATAATCCCAATTAAGTTAATTATCGGTCCATCAAATTTATTTAATGTTTTCGACCAATTAATAATTTTGGCTAAAATAAACAAATTGTTAATTAATTACTACCACTATGTATGCATATCCTAACTTTCTGACTTACCAAATTTGCTGTCAGGAAAGT
>JAGTTH010000073.1:0-14851 GCA_022606485.1 Agraylea sexmaculata | reverse complement strand
TCATGTCAAATTTAAATAAAACATTCTCATGTTAGTTATAGGTAAAAAGATTTATACACTCTGTACACCTTAGTCTATTTCCAAAGATGTATTGTTCTATCAATCAATGTAAAAACTTATGCTTGATAAAGAAATTGTAATATATGTTTCTTATTCTTGGCATTTTCATATACTACTGAAATTTTATCAATGCATTTGACAGTTACAATTAGAAGGTTAGACATATTAGAAAGGTTGTTACTCCTTTCAGGTCGTTTCATTTCACATATCTTATATATATATATGTTAAGAAAGAGTATATGTATACAGTATATATATATATAAAGAGAGAAAACATATATATATATATATATATATATCTGGTAACACTGATGGCTGAAAGACCCGCACATACATACACACAATAGATATAATATTGCATTGTAGGATGTTGAATACCGCAAAGGTTTAACGAAATGCGGTCAGGCGTTGGTTGACCTGTCCACTAGTTTGACTCACCGCATGATGAAGGTGGGATATCTGATGATGATGATGATGGTACTTAGTTCCGTGATAGTTACTGTGATACCAAGAACACAACTTGAAGATGTGACTGAGGGCCGGGAACACGAACAGTACTAACTTCAGGAACAGCTTCTTGGCATTGTGGACTCCAACGATCAGAGGCAGGAAGATGAACAACTTCAGTTTGATCAGCTTCACTATTAATACGATGGCTAATATTGCCAGCAGGACTTTGTTCTTGATCCATTTCTCTGAAAAAATAAATTAAAATTGAATATTCAGCACCCCATAGACGTATTAAGCTTGACATTAACATTGTTGTTACTAACCTTGCAGTTATAAAGATGACTAAACAAACATTAGAAGTTATATTCAATGTAGCAATACGCAGTACATTTTAAATCCACGAGCCAAAATGATTGAGATTCTCAACATTTAAACAAAAAATCAATAGATTGCATATAATATGCTAATCGTTCACTTAAATATTTGAAGTTCAATTAAAAACAAGTTGTATAAGGCGTGCGTCGCCGCAAACTTACACCGTAAAGACGGTAATAGAGTTGCTTTGCAGTACTTTTTATTAGTTTTTTTGTTAATTAGTGCCTCGCCCGAGGCTCAGACGAGGCATTAACTAATAAAAACCGATCATAAGTTTGGCTAATTAACTCTACTATCGTATTTACGGTGACATATGCCTCGGAATTCATTACTTTAAACAATCAAGTCAAGACGGATGTGTGTGGGGTGCCTTATGTTCTATCATTTACAATAAGCTGATGCAAACTCAAAATAATCAACTCGGATATAAATAATGAAAGTATGTTAAGATTATTTATTTATTTCATCAATTTCTATATTAAAACATTTTCTTCTATTCAAATTATGTATATTGCAAGTTTTAAGTTTCCATTTTTTTAAACATTCGGTATTTCGACACAAATCGTTACCGCCGATAAGAATGCCTTACTGGATATATAAATATCAAGATGGCGGTCCAAGTAGACGAGCCTGAGTGAGACAATTTAGTGTTCTTATATACTATAGCTGATTACTTATATGCTTTTTTATGTATTTTTTAAACACCATCATACAAAAGCAACACTAATTGACTCACTCAGACTCGTCTACTTGGTTCGCCATCTTGATATTTAAACATTAAGTTGTATGGCCTGCTAATATGATATCGGCTTAAAAGTGTTAACTCAATTAAATCAAATTTTGAGGAGCAAAACGGTGTCATCCGATAAATACAATGCATTTTTCTTAAATATTTGGGAATTGAGTTTCGTACAATAATGTAGTAAAAGGCGATTATCGCAATATATTTAAAAAAAAAGTGGAGTTATCGCATTAGGAGATTAAGCTATCGATATTTTCTTATACTCTAATAGTTACTCGGGCGGCTATTTCAATAAAAAAAAATCTTTCTGTCGCTATTAGTGCTTATAAGGATAAATATCAAATACAGTGTATGTTAATTCATATATAAAAATATAAATAATAAATTTTAGTCAGTTGTTAGTTAGCGTTGGAATGACACTTGGGTTTACAATAGTCTAAAAAATCAGTTGTGTGTTAATTGAACTCGAAATACCTGTTTGTGTCATTAACTCTTTTTATATCTGACCTCACATTTACGGTTAGGATGCAAACCATCGTGTGAATACAATATATAAAAATATCAGGTAAAAGGTAACTAAATCGTGATGCGGGAAAGTCAATTTGTAATCAGTCGTGCTGAAATAACTCTTATTTTCATACGTGAAAAATAAAATCACTCTTCCGTCAAAGGGAAGCATTAAATTGTAATATTTTATCTCTAAATAAATAAATGGGCTTAATTGGCAGCGAAAGTCTTCATAATGTATGGAGCGTGAAAAGTGGTTCATGAACATTTTTTTTTTCTCTAATACGAAATGAAATTAATGCGTGATGTTATTTTCATCTCGTGAATAATAAAAGTACATAACTACACACATTTAACCGTTACAATAATTGGTATTTTAACATTCTTGTAGTCGAATTAATAAATTAGCGAATTCAATTATTAATTTGACTGCCAGTTTCTAACCAATATATTTTTATAAATATTAATTGATTAAAATTTTTAATTATTCACGGTTCAAATCTTGTTAAATATAATAATGAATACTTAATATGAGTTCGGGAATAAATTTAGGTTAAATTAAAATAAATTTTTATACAATTCATTCAATTAAAAGCTACAAATAGCCTTTTTTTGTATTTACTAATATATTATTATAAAAAATCACTCAAGCCGTGTTTTTTATGCTTTATACCATATTTAAAACTTAAAGAATGTAAAGCCAAAAACCTTCTGTGTGACATATTTTTTTAATGACCTTATTGTTGATATATTACCCACAATATAATAATTGTAATTAGTAAACATCGGCTAAAAGGGTGAAAAAAACAGGTTTTAAATTTTTCCTTATTATATATTCTTATTTACTTATTTACGCTCCGAAGAGCTTTTTTTTATTTTTAGAAAGGGTCTTTTTGAGAGGGTTTTTTATACACAACAACGTGATAATTGTCTGTCGGTGATCTTAACTATTACTTGTTACACAGGTCACCGACTTAATAATCGCCTCAGTATTTACCTTACAATCCAGGAAATCAGAGTTAACATGGAGCAAGACGATCGATCGGGATTTTATTAATATTATTCCCGATCTCCCAGTCGTAATAACCGATCAAATCAATTTAAAATTCTTGACTGACTTGAGTGGGATTCGAACCTATGACCACAGTATTAGTAGCCACGCGTCTTATCCCCTGAGCTATCACGCTGGTTAAAAATATTTATTGAAATTTGCATTTAACTTTATACTTTGTCCCATGAATATAATAATTGATGTATGATAAGTATATTGTGTAAATATCAGAGAGTTCAAATAAAATAATACAACAATCGTTGCAGAGCTCGAATACGTCAAATCAATTCATTACACCCACTTGGACTAGGTCTGCTTATAACCCAGTGAAGCTAATAACAGTTACTTGTGATAACAGTTTCTTATCTTTTTTCATAAAAAATAAGGTCGTTAGTTGTTAATAAAAATTACTGTATATTTTAAATAATAAAGTTTATGATTTATAGTTTCCTTAAAAGTGCACAATATAATATTAAACGCAGTATTCAAAGAAGCCAGTTTAAGTCAAAGACAACATCCGACCGCATAACCTACAAAATATGACCGGACTTGAACCTAGACCTACCACATAATATTCCCACAGACAAACTGTATTATCAACACTTCTTATATGTCCATATTGTGCAGATCAAGATTGTGTATGTAACTGACCACTATTTCATATCGTCATCATAGATATAAACATAATATATCGCACGAGTGGCTAAATGCGTGTTTAGTTCAAATGGATCAAGTGGCCAAAAACATGAGTTACCTGGCAAACATTATACTGTAAACATCTCTCTTCATATCTTCAGTTATATTTCACAGTAAAATGGGTAAATGCATTGTTACTACATGTCATATGGACCCAAACATACACTCAAATACATCTAGCCTCACTTTTTACCAAACACTACTTCTTTAACATGTTTCAAATATTATTAAGTATTGTCACAACCACTCTCAGGGGTCATGTGTTGAGTGAGGGAGACACACTTATGTATAGAATAGGAGAGAAGAGTGCAACAATACACGGGTTTACACGAATTATTTATATGCAATGCGATATCTAATATTTATATCTATGATCGTTATATTAAATGTAAAACAATACGAAGGCGACTCTCAACAGTTTAACTAAGTCAGTTTCATAAACTATTTCAGAAACTGTTAATCTATATACAATGTGGAATTTAAATTAATTGAGATTATTTTAAGGTTTGGTCTGGTATCGAAAAAATATACTTTCACAGTTTGACTCTCCTGTTGATGACGATAGTATTTATTTTAGCTGTTAATAATAAGCCACTGTCATTCCATATAAATCTGAATTTAAAATGGTAGTGGGTTAAACGTACAAACTACCAAAACTCTTAAAATATTGTTTATTAATTTAAATCCACCCTATATAAAATATTACCTATTAAAAATTTAATTATCTAATTTGTAAACCTTGCAAATAAATGTGTACAATTTATTTCTTAGATGTGTAGAGCAAATGTTAAATTTTAATCTTACTCATAGCTAACCACAAACGGCTGTGATTGGTCATATCATAGCTATAATATAATGTTCGAAATTCGCTCTCAATGATAAGAAAAAAAGAGTGTTCATTATTAATTATTTAAGCAAGCATATTTTTATTTATAAATAAGGTGACCATAAAGGTTGGTTAAAAGAAATTAAATTTATTTTTCAAATTCACACATGCTTATTTATTGTATAAATCAATTTTAATCTATGACATAAAATATTTATTAGACTCTTTATACAGATTATTGTGATAGATAAATTCAATTACGTAATAATTTTTCTATAATTTCTTTGAAGTCTTTATAAGTATTTAAGTTTGTTGGTTCAACTTTCTCGAATTACCCGTTATCGTTTTAAATGCATTAACATTTTGAGTGTCACTAAATAAATATCCTTTTCTCTATTTTATTACCCAAAAAGCTCGTATATTGGGTTTCAAATAGTGAATAAAGCTCTGTATGATATAAAATTAAGTGACATATAATCAAGTTTGTAAATTGTTTGAATGATAGTCAATAAAATGTTTAAAGCCTAACTAATTCCTTATCTGACCTCTTTGCAAATTCCAGTCAGATATTTCCGATAAACATACAACGGTTATTATCGATGAATATTTATTACTTAAACTTGGAGTTTAAATTATAAAATGACTAAAGTATCGAGTTATTCAAATATATTATTGAAAAGACGCGTTATATTGCTCATAGCAATATTTGAAGACACATAAAATCAATTCATTACTTTTTATATTTATCTATTATTTTATCTGAGATTTTTTGGTCATAATTTGTAAGAAATACTTCCTAAATATTCAACTTTTTATATAAATTCCGACAAACCCTTAATAATAATATGATAAAATAATATAAGGGAAATATGTATGTAAAATTACACAATCAACAAAAAAGTTGACCGGACAAGTGCATGATAAATATCAAGATGGTGGAACAAGCAGATGAGTTTGACAGAGGGAACACAAATTGTCTCATTCAAGCTCGTCTGCTTGGTCCACCATCTTGATATATATATATATACATACGTACAGTTTTTTTGGCATTCTCATTCTTGGTTTTTTTTAAAATATGGAACCTTAAAAATTGCAATATATGTACGGAAAAAAATATTATAATTTTATGTGTTTATCTATTAATTAATATAATAAATAAAATTATAACATACGTTCGTTATTTTTGAGAGAAAAAAATTATACATACAAAAAGTATACAGTAATATATTTTTTCGAAATGTGAAAAGGGCTGTAAAATGTTTGGTCATTCAAAAACTACCTTAATTTACTTTAAAATTAACAAGTAATTATTCAACTATTTTTTAATCATATTTTCTTTAAAATTAAATAAGCGATTACAATAAAAATCTTGCGGTGAATGTTAAAAAAGGCCTATGCGCCGGTTAAGCTCTGTACATATAAAGCATTTATTTTTATTATTTTTATTTAATTATAAATACACACAATGTATCAACATTGATATAAAGTAGTAATTTCAGGTTCGGTTAAATGCAAATATCCAGGTTAATATTGCATCAACCTTGGCACACTTTTCACAACTGGTCTTCAAATGAGGAAGACGAGATCTTCAAATAATCCAATCATGACTTAATAATTATTAAGAACTATCTTGTTTTTTTTCATATATTTGCTAAGTATAGATTGTATCATTCTTATTCTTAAAAAAAAACAATCTGTGGAATTTTAATATCAATTGATTAACCTCCTTTAACGACCGAGATTAAAGATATATATGTAAAGACGTAATTGCCTCAACAATCTGACCTGTTTGGTCTACGTGCAAGATCTTCTGCAATTCTAATTGATGTTTATATTTTATTAATATTATAGAATGCCATTAACCTATTAGATAGCCTGGTTTAATTGGGAGTTAATGTATTTTCATTCAACAAGGGTTACAATTTTATCAACTGGTTTATTTATAGGCGCTTTACTCCTATGCGTTAATATTGAAAATATTAAAATAATAATTGGATTTATACAGGGTGGACTTGAACTGACTGAGGATATTTTAAGGGGTGGTAGGGTATCGCAAATATAAGCGAAAAATAAAATTGAATATATATTTTAATATTAATTAACCGTCAACTCGATACTACAAAAAAATCTTATGTATGGATTCTTTAGCCGCCCGCAACAACTTTAATTCGAAAATTACATAATTTTTAATAGTTCTATGTCAAATATCAAAAAAATATAGCTATACAAAGTTTAGTTTGGTTGCGAAAAGCAAAAAACAAATCCATTTGACGGTTAAAAAATCATTTATAATATTAATGACGTATTTAATAAACACAATACACACGCGAAAGTCACTAAAGAGTACTTCACAGTAACAGTCGATTCCAAAATCACCATTAATATTTTTAATTATTATTGCGATAGCCTACTATCCCCGAAAATACTCTCAGTTAATTCAAGTCAACCCTATATATTTTATATTTTTGAATTTTGTAAAAATATCTTCGTGGAAAAAAATTGAGGGAATCCTAATAAAAATTTCGCAGCCTCCGCAAAAAAAATCCGTGGTATATAAAATTGTGGACAAATGATCTACTTGTAAGAAAATAAGCTCTTAGCCACCCGAATAAATACGGCTTATTGAAAACGGCTGTGATTAGTAAAAAATTTTACTAATTAATTCACGTTACTCTGAGCGACTGGAACACTCATTGGAGCCTTTTTGTACCCCTTGTAAAAATTGAATATTTTAATACATTTTTTTGCATAAAATGATTTATTAAAATTAGGTTACCGTGATTATTTATTGAATTATAATGCATTTTTGCACGAAAAAAACACACTGACTTAGTTTTAACGACTGAAAGAATTTTTTTGGGGCAATTTTTAGACTTACTTATTTTTTTGAATAAGATCCTTCCTTCTCCGTTGGAGGAAATCTCTTTGGGGATGAGATCCAGCCTCACCAGGGCTCCATCACCCTCCAACCCCCTCGGAGACACTTTAAGGGTGGCTCCATTGAACATCATCTCGGGTAATTTAAGCTCCATATCGTGCGACATGAGGAACGACACACCTTTTCCATACAAAGCATCTGTGACTTCTTCAATGGGTGATTCTGAAATAATAATAACATTGTTATTACGATTATTTTGGCCCTTTGTTGTGTTATTTGTATGGGAAATACTGCTACACATACAATGCAACTTTATGCTTCATATTTCACAATTTGTTCCACAAACGTCACCTGAATCTGGTACGAATAACACAAATCACTGAATAAACATCAACTTTATGTATTTTTGATCCAAACATAATAATATTATTTTGATTTATTGTGAATCTGCATTGAATATTGAGTGATTTTCAACAGTTATTTAATTTTTGAGATGATATACATTTATGTATTAAAAAACATTCATATAAAAACACGAATCAAATAAAAAAGTAGAGGTGATTTAATTTACCTTGAACGGTCGTGATTAGTCACATACCAATCTATAAAAGCCTAGAATGTCCATGACATATTCAAATACTTTTTTTAAACTAAATATAAAAATATATGTATTTAATTAAAAGGTTTCTTACACTATACTGAATAATTGTGGGGGCTTTTATAGAAGCTTACTGCCTTACTGTTATTACACAACACTGAATAAGGGAGTGAACAAAAATTCAGTGCTGTATTAGGCCTTTTTCTTCGAAATATATTATTATTATATAAATCATGTTTTTTTTAATGTTTTTAAATGCGATTCTTCTTGATTTCTTGAGTAAACTTGCAGGATTTGAACCCAATACCATAATTTTTGTAAACATAATTTTGAAAGTCTATATACACAATCAAAATAAATTCAAGAACAATACATTAAATAATAAATCATATAAATACAATCAAGTTGGCGCTTTTCTCAGTTTACAGAGTTGGCCTGGTCAGATTCGGCTATATTTATTAATGAACTTACTCTTCTTTTAGACAAACCAAATCCAGATTAACCTCATTTGCTGGATTCATAATATATTTTTAATAAAATTCAATATAAAAAGATACCTTACACGTATTAGGAATGATCTTCAACCACAAAAAAGACCAAAATCAATCAAATTAACGGTTCTGAATGATAATGTTTTTTATATTAATATTTAAACTAGGTCAAACGTTCATTAAAAAAACGATTTCGTGACTGTTTTAATATAAAAAGACACACGTATGTATGACGTTTAATAAAAAAGGTTGACAACCCGAGCAAACGTGTGCACTCGACTTATTATGCAAATTCATAAATTGACTAAAGTTCAAGGTATTATGTGAGAATAATCATTTATTTATAACCGTAAATAAAAACATTTTGTTGCTCATTAAAATTTGCATGATATCTTTGTATAATATGACTACGGTCACTATAAAGTAAATGGAACGATGTACCGGGTGATAATCATTAATCAATATGACGAGTCATCACACTCATGAATCTAGGTTGTTGCACTAATAATTCAATTAATAAATAAAATCATATAAAAGATTATAATCATAAAATTGTATATATGTTTTTGTATAAATGACACATCGAATACTATGTTCAATTTTTTTATATATATATATAATATTTATTCAATGCATAGGTTGAAAGTGTGAAGACGAGGAAATGAGCATTATGTATTGAAGAAGGTACTTTAATGACATGTCATTAAAGTATATTGTGTATGTTGTAGGCGTAGAAAGACTACTTGAGACATTCTATATTTAGCCTTTGATTACTTTATATACAATTCAACATATGTACATATATATATATATATATATATATATTTATTACTATAAACGAAGCCTTATTAATATTATATTATTAACTCTTTCATTCCAAACTTTAAACACGCACAAAACCGAACAAAACTATCGCAAACAAATGTGATTTTTATGGTGTGACACACGTTCAGTTAAACTATCAGTTTTAAATTATTAGTTAAATACTAAATAGAACATAGTCCTTAAGTAGACTTTTTCATAAGCATCTTTAATACTCAATATCTTAAAAATTAATAATATTCTATGTAGACGACGATGTATTGATAAAAATAGTAATAAAGGTTATACTCGTTCCGTTATAGTAAAAACCAAATTACTTTGAATTGCTACATATAAAAGGTCATAGTGTATGTATACGTTTTACTGTGCGGCTGTATTGTGAGCTCTCTGATTGGGCGTTAAATTACGAACCAAATCACTTGGAATTGCTACATATAAAAGGCCATAGTGTATGTATACATTCTACTGTGTGTCTGTATTGTGAGCTCTCTTATTGGGCGTTAAAGTACGAACCAAATCACTTTGAATTGCTACATATAAAAGGCAATAGTGTATGTTTACATTTTACTGTGTGTCTGTATTGTGTGTTGTATTATTTGGCGTTAAAGTACGAACCAAATTACTTTGAATTACTACATATAAAAGGCCATAGTGTATGTATACGTTTTACTGTGTGTCTGTATTGTGAGCTCTCTTATTGGGCGTTAAAGTACGAACCAAATTATTTTGAATTACTACATATAAAAGGCAATAGTGTATGTTTACATTTTACTGTGTGTCTGTATTGTGTGCTGTATTATTTGGCGTTAAAGTACGAACCAAATCACTTTAGATTGCTACATATAAAGGGCCATAGTGTATGTTTACGTTTAACTGTGTGTCTGTATTGTGAGCTCTATTATATTTTGAATTTTTTTATATATTGCGAATACTAAAATTACATGGCTTATACGTTGACATATTTTTAAAATAAATCAAACGCGTGAAATGGGGACGGGCGTAATTATTATTGAAACATGTAAATATATTCTAAATACTTGTCACTAAAAGTGTGTCATCTAACCAAACAAATTATTTGCATACAATATATGATATTTTATTAATTTATAAAATACTTGTTTTACGATAGTATATCTTATCCAGGATTTTGACCGTTAACCGGATAGGAAATTACTGTTTTTAAGATGAATGAATACCTGTGATATTCTTGTGGCTTCACGGTGAATGATGAACCAAAAGGAAAGTGATAAGAGAGTAGAGGAAATATTATATCCACGGCTCGTTGATTATGATGATGATTGTACATACATACATATTATTCAAAACAAGACGATATTTGAATAAAAACGAGTGAATTTACTTTAGATCATTCATTTAAAATAAATACTTTGAAATACAGGATGAACTTCAATTAACTGAGAATATTTTAGGGGATGGTAGAGTATCGCAAAAAAATGTTTTTTTTTTAAATTATTATTTAAAAAAATAGTTCTTTATTCATGACGTATTTGATAGACACAACAAACGCGATATCCACTACTGCGTATTTGTCTGAAACAGCTGATTGCATACCACGAAAGAATATGAATTAATATGTATATTTTTCAAATATGATTTGAAACAGACACTATTTAAACGTAACAAATGAATATATTATGAAATTAAATAATCCATAAAACAACTTATTTATAATGTTTTTATTCCAACAAATTAATAATCTAATCGGATTTATTTTTAATTAATTGTAAGCCAACTATTATTACTATTAAATTTATTAATAAATATATCCAATTTTTAATTGGCAATAATAATATTGAATGGAGTCGTTCTTATAACTATTTAATCTTTAAACCGGTTATAGTTACAGTATAATATATTAGTAATGATTTTAACACTGATTCGATTTAAAATACATGGTTAAAGATCTCATCTGGAGCGTGAATCTTGAATAATATGTAGTTATTTGGATTTTTTGAAAGTGACACTAGTGTTTTTCTAAAATTTAGAAATTTCTATCCAAAATCCGATGTGCGTAACGGAAAAAACAAAATTAATATTATCTCATTATTTAAAGTGTGTCGATTGAAAAATGCAGGTGTGCTACTTTCAAGAAATGAGACAATGTCTAATTTCATTGTTTAGAGTATCTAATAGAAAAAAAAAAATACATTTTGAGAGATACATACGTACTAATTTATCCAAATATTCTGCTTTTACATAATTTACAAATCTAATGGATTTTTTTTTTGTATATGAAATATGATTTCACCCAAAACTAATCATAGGGAAAATTTCGATTTTATATACGTTTATTTTATTATTTTGAATCTGTGATTTTTTAACCACGATTCTAAATAATAACCCAAAATCGAAGAAATCAGACCTGGATTTTTTTGTAGTCAAAGACTAATTATTATAGGAATAATTTAAATTACAGTTATGTTGATGATGATGATGATGATATAGAAGAGTTTTTTTACTAGACGTGATTACCAGACAAAGGGAGCTGAAGTGCAAAAACCGGTTTAAATTATTAAATGATGTTAACCCGTCGTTTAACGTAAAAATTAATTAATGAATTTAATATAATTTACGTTTATTTTTAATTATATTTACGCTTTTCGAACTTACAGCCAAAATATATGAAAGAAAGTTACAATAATAAATAATTATACAGCTCAAGTTGTATTGCTATTTAAAAAAATACATTTCTTAATGTAAATTTATAATATATTATTTATTTAAATATTTGTTATTACGCCCTATAGGTCTGGTTATTACTTTGAAACCTTTTTATATTAAATACATAATTCAATATATTGAAGTTACAATGTATTTGATAGATTTCTATGCATTTATGTGAATTTATTATAGTTAATTTGTATAATAGTGCCGCAAAATCAACAAATCTGCATTTTAATAATATTCTTACCGATCTCCCAATCTCAACATCGAATTAAGCTTTAATTTTTAGCAATATTTATTAATATTATCTGTATTGTGTTCTGTTTGTATAAAAATGCAACCGGTTCTACGGGTGAGGGATTCATTACGTCTAGAATAAAAACATAAAACGACAATCTTTAAGTGCTTCTAGAGCACGTGTAATTGAGGGAAATACACTAACTGTACTTTTATACTATATTTAAAAAAAATCAGTACCTGGATCTGATCTTCCCAATTCTTCGAAATCTCCTTCATCCGAATCGACGTCATTTTCAGACCGATTCGCCGTCTCCGAATATTTCCAGTGGGGCAATTTATTTTTCATGAATTTGAAATGATCCGTCACGTTGATATCTCCAGAAATGCCCAAAGTATCATCCAAATAATCGTACACATTCTTCTGGATACAACTCATTGAAGGATTCTTCAAGCATTCGTTGACGAGGCCATCGAATAATGTATTGCCTGTGTTGAATGTTTGGTTGGTGAACTTTGGGGTGGGTTTTTCGGTGGTTGGTAATTGAGAACCTTCAGTGAGGGGGATGTAAATTGGAGAAAGTCTAGTTGTGGATTCGGTAACTTGACCACTGACACTTTGACAAATAAAACAGGTCACTAATAATACGGCAAATGTTGTCCTTTGCATCAGAATTGCGAATATTGCAGAGTCTACTCCACGAAGGAAGGCACTTTTCTTTGGATTGGTCTTCTTTGTCTTTTGGGATGATTTAGTCATCTTGACCAAAATACTCCTCACAAAACCCCCACTGAACATCTCGGCAAATTTATAAAGCTGTTGATTAATTTTCAGGCCGAAAGATCATCTCTCTTCAATATCTGGAAATAGAAACAAATCGATTACACACAAACTTAATATGATTCCAATAGTACCATTTTGAACCACTAGTTATTTATTTAAGAAATATATAAATTTTATAAATTCCAATTATGCACATTGCGGCTTTTACACATACATAGTGATTAAAATAAAAAATGGTTATAGGAGAGTAATATAAAGTTTTAAATCAGTGACTACTTTGTTTAAACGTTAAATTGCACAAACTCTGTAATAACATTTTAATTAATGATGTTAACACGTTTAGGATTATAATAGAATAAAATATTTTTTTACAATGTTTAAAAAGAACATATTATGTATTTGCAAGACAAAAAAATTATATATTTGGTGTTTTCTAAGAAATAGTTTTATTTTGAATGACATAAAACTAGTGCAGCAAATGTCAAAAATATTTTATAAAAGTGGTGATAGTGCAAGAAAATTATATTACGTGATATGCATTGGCCACTGCGCAGTTGCCTTTTGACAATTTATTATTTGTATTTGAATATGAGTGTTTCATAATTTAATTGTTTATGATAGAACCACCCTGGGCAGTAAAACTATAAAAATATCGTGATTTTTTTTATTAAATAGTGTTCCATATATAATAAGGTAAATATTCATTTAAAAATACCGAATGTCAAAAAAATTATACTTTTTTTTATTTATAGCAAAATAAAACTGCATACGAATGAAATAATTATTTTTAAATGTTTTTTTAGAATAGAAAAAAAATGAAGTCTTGTGTTGTCACTTGTCTTGTCAAATTTTTCCAGCCCATTTTAGTTATTAAAAATTTCAAAGAATACCAACAATGATAATATTTTGAATACAAATTTCATCCTTAACATAAAAATAAAGCATTAAAGTGCATTTAAAGTCAAAATAACGGGCTATGATAAATGTATTGTATCTCATCGGCTTGTCCTACTTCTATTTTTTGTAATATTTGCTCTTTTTCCACCACGATTGAATTCAAAAATTTATTGCGTATTAAATTCTCAAAGTAAATTCAACAAATTTGTTATTATTAAGTATCGAATATTAATAATAAAATCTCTATCCAGATTCACTCTGGTGATTGGCATATATTAATAGAAATTCAAAAATATATTCACATATATCAAACTATTAAAAGCCCCCTGAGGCGTTTACAAACAATATAAAATACCTGTCAAGATTTAATAACACTAATATATACTAAAAGAAAAAAATACTTTGTACACATTGTTAAGTGTTTCAATTATCTAAAAATAGCGGCTTTTGTAATAACATAATGAGGCACTTATTATCCATAATTTTTTTTATAAAAAATCGGACTCCAAACGAAAGAGAGATTTACAATATTATTATAACGGAACCTCAATATACGACATTTGTTTGATATATGATTGGCGTGTGATAGAGGATAATTTAAACCAAAATATTTTGATGCAAATTGTTGGCTTTTGTTTAATGTATTAATATTCCATATTAGCTTCTGATTATAAATATAATTTGGTTTAAATATAACTGCATATTTAACTCAAATAACTTTTTTTTGCTCATTCGGATTAATGACGATTTTT
>JAGTTH010000070.1:0-14240 GCA_022606485.1 Agraylea sexmaculata | reverse complement strand
TACACAATGTTAATCAATGATCAAAGCGCCTTTGTGATTGATAATTTGTAATTAAGGTTTAATAATTGAGAGTAATTTGAAATAACAAATTACCTAATTTTATAATGTTGGTTTTCTGTTAGTGACAGCTAAATTTATTTCAACTAATAATAACAATCTGCTGTTATTTCATGTTTAACCGAAATGAAAGTTGCTGTCACTTACAGGTCACTAATTCTGTGTAATTATTAAATTTAATAATATTGCAATCAGGTATAAATTGTACCACCCCTTAAAATAGTCTTTAATATTCCAGCCATGTAAGGTTCATATGAGTTTTACCAAGAATGGGAAAACCGTGTCTTAGTTTATCCATAGCTCGGTTTAATTTTAATTCATACAAAGAGAGTAGCAAACGCTCATTTCAAATGTAGATTATGTGATAATAAATCTGAGAAATGTAATATTATTATCCCAAAGCTTGTGAATTCATTTAAAGTCACGTGTTATATTGAATAAGGTTGGCTTATACATAAAACTTGTGTGTCATTGAATAAGGCTTTGTCGTAAATTTACTTGAAGTTATATTTCCGTAACTACACCATAAATCTAGCAAACGGGTCTTGATTCCATTTTCTTTAAAAGACTAGACCTTTCGAGACATTTTCTTTCACTTCATTCATAAGTACGTTTTATCACATAACAGTTTTCCGGGTTACAAGCATCCGTACTTTTCAATTTCCATTTGTATGGTCTCTAATGAAAAGAATCCCTTTGAATCAAAATAATCTCCCCTACAACAAAAAAGACACGATCCAAAGAGTGTTTTAGAATCGTCCTACATTGTTTGAATATTTTACTACCCTTTACATTTTTTTATATTTTAATAATTGCTTATTAATTAAGCAGCGCAATGAGTTAAATGTTGCATAGCAGATTTGAATCCAACTTGGCTATTTGCACTTAAATATCTAGAATAATATTTGCTAATTCCGAACGATTGATTTACTCTGATTTATGGGATATTCAGGTAAATACTGTGTAACTTAAAATATTTAAATATAAGTAATTGCTTCATTTGAAAACAATTTTTAATTTTATTTTAACTTGCGTATTATAAATCAAAGCTTGTCCAAGAGGATGAAAAAACGGATTTTCATTTGCTCACAATTGTAAAGCACTGCGCGACTTACATTTTTTATTATATTGCTTTTTTATATGGTAGAATATATTATTCTTTTTGAATTTTCGGATGGTACAAAACAATCTTATACCGTAATAATATAAATAAAATAAAATAAAAGTACTATTTCTTTAATTTGCTTTATAGTTTGACAAATGTAGATGTATATCATATAATATTTTGTGTAAATATCAGAGTGTTGAAATAAAATAATACGATAATCAAATAATAAAGCAATATTATAAAGGAAATCGTTGCAGGTTCATATGCGTTTTACCAAGAATGGGAAAACCGTTTCTTAGTTTATCTATAGCTGGATTTAATTTTAATTCATAGCAAACGCTCATTTCAAACGTAGATTATGTGATAATAAATCTGAGAAATGTAATATTAATATTATTATATATTATTACTAATCAAATAATAAAGGAAATCCTTGCAGAGCTCGAATACGTCAAAGTATTTCACTACACACACTCGGACTAGGTTTGGTTATAATTAAAAACTTTATTACTTTATCCATAAAATATCAAGATATCAGTCATCATTATCATCTTAAAAAAAATTCATTCATTTACAGAATACTACCTGTATTTTAATTGCACAACTCCAAACTCATAATAAGTCGATGAGTTTGATTTCATGAATGTTTTGCTGTGAATATATTTATGTGATTGGAAGCTTGCTACTTTCCATTAGCTTTGTGTTCTAGCTTTTGATGAAAAAGTCTTTAATTGAAAGGGTAAAAGAGTTAACTTTTTACAAGAGAGCACTCGAGTCAAATTAGTGTCTGTGTTTAATTGCACGAGAAGTCTTCTAAACCCATTAACCGCCTCTCGGTCAATCGACTGTAATTCTCATTTATACGAACATATATTATTACTTTGTATTATTGGGTTCAAGTAAAGAATAGTTTTTCTCTCACAAACGATCCATCAATTTGGGGCGTGCTTTTTGCTCATACTCATTAGTTATATTCACTAATCTATTTGAAATCGGTCATTGTATCTTAGCGTATTATTAAAAAATCAGGAAGATACGGTAGTAAAGATGAACTTGAATATTCCATAAAAATATTAAATATTTATTTGTACAAATCACAATGATTTTCTCAAGAAACTCATTAATGTTTTGTGTATTTAAGAAGGATTTCTAAGTAATTTATTTCTACTCAAAGCGTAACGATGGAGATCGTAATTAATTCGCCTGTATCCTGTTTAGGAAAAGCGAAGCCTTAATTCCTTCCCTAAAAATGTGTATAAAAGTAAAAAAAATATATAATATTTATTTGATTTTAATAAACAGGCTTAGTATATTTACCAAACTGATGGAATTATAAAATTGTAAATTATTATTCGTCAATATAATATAATTTTAAGTCCCTGTAATCAGGGTACTAAAGATAAGGAGCTTTTACAGTCAATTTAAAAATAATGAAAGACTCCTGCCAAAGGAATTTATTATCAGAATATACCTGTTGCTACAGATGGAATTTTCCATACAAAAATAATACTTTTACAAGAAAGCAAAAATTTTTATTGACAATCTTCGGCTCACTTTACGATCCTGTGCCGTCAGAAGATTTTTAATGATATATTTAAGGTCCAATAAATATATTTTATTGTGTGTGATTTGATAAAAATTTATTTTGTCGACAAAAATTATACTAATTAATTTTATTTGAGATTTTATTAAAATAATAATTCATTGTTTATACCAAAATAATTCAGCATGGTCTGATTATCAAACACAATAAAACTTATTTTTAAGGATTCTTGTATTTTATTTTGAACATCTTCAGTATTGAGTATAATCCTATTGAAATTTATTCCCGTCTCACAAAGCAGATGGGAGTCTTTTGTACAACTTTGGAGAAAGACTAATATGAAAAATGCTATCAATATCATTGTGTAGAATTTTAAAACATCACTTATTTTGATTAAAAATTTCAGAATGCTTTTGAAGAAAAGACATGCATACTTATTGGGGGTGGAATGATAAGGGTGTGAAATATAATCTGAAGGATTTGGTGACGGGTATTATTGTTGTTGGTGAAAATGGAATTCAGTCTTTTCAATATACAAGTGCAATCGTTTTTCCTTCGGGAAAAAAAGCAATAGAAGATTGCCATTATCAAATGTCACGTACCATTATATTTCTATGCATATATTTCAACATTCGGGAAGAAAACATGCCAATATGTTCGTATGAAAAATGGTCGTATTGCTTGTATAATATATTTGTTTAGATTCAAAAGCGTGAATAACAAAAATTCATGAATTTATATAAATAAAAAAAAATATTAATAAAATGAGTATTTTGATCCTACGCCACTATTCTATCACATTTAAAGAAATTTGATTGATACATAATTGGAAGAACTTTCTTAAGTCAAAGTATTTCCTTCATTCTAAGCTACTATGTATTGAGATGTTGGTCCTCTGGTATTCCAGAAAAATGTTTTTTCTTATTTAATAAAAAAAATATTCTATAAGCAACATTTTCCAAACGTAAGAAAGATGTAAATATATATTTTTTATTCATTTTTAAAAATATCCAAATCCACCCATAAGTGAGTGTGCTTTTGAATTAATTATTTTTATTTCAAAAACATAAAACCAATATCGAAAAACAGCACCATATCTTATATAAAAAAATTGTTTTATATTTATATAAGAATACAGAGTGGAGTACCACAATTTCCGTATTTTGAAACTAAATAAACAAAAAAGTTCTGGAGATTTTTTTCACAAATATAGGATATATTTTTTAATAGTATGGTTTTAAAAATGCTGGCAATTTGTCTCAAATTTTGATCATAAATATTCAATAATTCTATTTGAATTCTTTGAAAAAGGTCACAAAATATTGTCAGTTAGGATAATTTAAAAACAGAAAAAGCAGAAAGAGGGATGTTAACTTGTAAATAAAGCCTCAGTCGATTACTGTAATACTGATTAATGATTTTTAGTTATTGAGGAATGTTTTAATGATTATTAGATCATTATAGTTTATTTTTGGTGGTATAATTAAATGAAATATAACTATAATTATATTTGAATACTGGCAGTTATAATGATGCATTGAAAATTAATGGACACACTGAAGCTTCCAAATTTTGAACGGTTTGATTAATGGAATTCCAACTGGAGTTTCACGCACGTAAATATAAACAATACGTATTTAAACGTAGCCGAACAAAAAAGAAATAATTAAACTAGTCCAGTTAAAATGAAAATGTATTTGTGAAATAATTAATCTACTTTGTGTGGAAAGTGTAGTCTCATAATTCTAGGAATGTTTAATTAAAACGTTGTTGTATGCAATTCAGCTATTTTCTTCAATCAATTCACCCTTCAAAGATAATAATTTGTAATTTAGTTTGTAAATAAACCCGATTTCAATGCTTACATCACGCTTCTTTTGTGGAAAAAGTGGGTAGTTTGTTAGGTTCAAGTGGGCAGATTGTGAACGAAATTTGAATGATAAATTATAAGAGTCTTGACAAGAAGCTATTTTTCATGATTTTGTCTAAAATTTGGAGGAAAGCGTCAAAGAAAAGCGACTTCAAGTACTTGGATCACGTCAAAGAATTTAACCTGACTCTGCCAAATATTTGATGTAAAAAATCTCTTTCTCATCTTCAAGCAATTCTTTTGGGTGTTAATAAAAGATTTGTATTTTTGGTCATCAAACGATTAAGCGTCTTTGTTTATTATTAGCACCGATTATAAATTGAGAAGGAAATATACAGAAACTCACAGTTTGTGTAATCTTTTGTTTATAGTCATGCTATTTTTGAAAATAAATTTCTATAATTATAGATTATTCTGTATAGAGTTTAAAACATTACATTATCTTAATTCATAATTTTGATGCATATCCAATACATTGATTAGAATTTGTATAGAATTCCAATAATTCAGACAGCCGTTATGTCTTTGGTTTCCATAAATCACCTCAAATTCATGTAAACATTGACTAAACCATGATTAATATTAAACAATTATGTATAAGATAATTTACAAGATTTAATAATAATTTTAGTTTAACACCTTCTGTCAAAAATTACTTCGTTGGACGCATAAAATTATTGTAACGCGTCTTTATGAGTAAGTAATATTAAAACTCAAAAGTAAGTTAACCCAAAATGAAATCTGGTGTATCCAAAAATTATAACTACAGGCAGCGCAGTTAATAATGGATAACTTAATTTAAATTAAAACATTACACAAATCTTAATTACCGGATAAAAACCTTATATTTTTGTTTCCCCGTAACAAATATATAGGTATTACACGTTTTATTGTTTGATTTAATGAAATTATAACAAATAGATACTTCGCTTAAAAATAAACAAAGTTTATATGTAATTCCAACATAAAATATGTAAGGGAGTTTTTTTCCAAATTATGCGTGCTTAACTTAGGTTGTAATAAATGTATATGAATTTAAATATTATATATGTATGATTATTACCCTATAAAATTTGTAAAATTCAATAGTTTCCTACAAAGCTAAAAAAACTAAATTATGGATATAAATATGTTTATGTACTTTTTTGTTTTTTTGACAAGTGGCGTAATAACGAAAGTTCTAAAGAAGTAAAAGCTCAGGTCCTAATATTTTCTTATCTCGGCCAGCTTCTCTTCGATTATTTATTCTTTTCAAACGAAAATTTTTCGATTCCCGAGATTAAATTTGCATGTAAAAAACTGCCCCCGAGTTAACGGCAAAAATCTTTTCTTCTTTGATATTATAATGTTGGAGTTTTTTCTGCTTTGAAAGGCTCTTACAGCCTTGCAATGTCGGAGAATTAATAACTCGCATTCATGAAGAATCTAATATTATCATATAAATGTTTTCTGATAAATTTTAAGCATATATTATGAGTACCTAATATCGTTAGATATATTAAATATTAATAATAGAATGTTTATTTTATTTTCTTTGATCTCTTCAGGTGAAGTCATGCTGAAAAAAATGGTAGACATATTGAAAGCTCTCAATATGTTCCCTTTTATCGGGAAAATCACTAGCATTTACCGCATACAATGAAATTTCGTCAAATCTTCAACGACTAAAGAATTGTTTCGTCGTTTGTAAAATAAATATGAAAGGCGAAACCCCTGAAGAAATTTGAGCTCGTCTTCGTTAAAATAATAACCCTCTTATAATATGTGATACATATACCTCAACACGTATACGCAGTTAAATTAAATTGAATTTATTAATTAATAAAATTGAATAATGGTGGTGTAAATTGTACAAATCACCATAATATAAAGTACCTCACCATAAAAGACACCGGGTTTAAGGATTTACGGCGACGGTTTCTAACAATTCTCATATCCAATTTTACTACACAAAGGAGATTATATCCGATCAATATGGAGATTTCCATCTGGCATAATAAAAAATAACAGTATCCTTTTCTGCTTTCACATATTTACGAAAACATCTCAAATTGTATGAAGGGAATATAATGGACATATCCTAAGAGGTAAGCAAATGTTTCATTTATTGAGAAATTATTCAGCGAAAGGTTTTCATATTACACAATATAAACGAAACATTTGCAGTAAATGCTGTGTATATGCTTTGTTATTTGTTTTCAGGTGGCTTTATCGTAGAAAATGCCTGGATTATTAATGTGGAAAAAACAACATGTCCTGAAAGTTTACCTCATTGGTGAATGTTTTCACAGCACAAGAAATGTTATTAATTATATTTAAAATATTCGGCCTTAACTATAAAAACTAAACATTCTTCTTTCGAATTGAATGTTTTATTCTCATTGAAATAAATTACCATAGCTTTCCCCTCTTTCTGTATTTCAATAAAACCGTGCTTATGTTTCATTAGATTCGCATATTTTTTTAAAATTTAATAAAGTAATAATACAGGTATTACTGTACACGTTTATTTAGTAAATTTTATTATTGTAGACCTCAATTATAATTCAGCCAACGGCAAATCCGTCCTTTTCAAATTAAGACGTTTAATTTCACAATCAAATCATATTCTGACGGCTTGGATTCCAATGAATTTCCAACCTTATTTAAATAAGAGACACGTGTCCTTGAATTTTGGCAATATCATATTTTTATTTATGACAAAATGTATTACGTTATATTTTTTCAGTATTCCTTACGCTTTCCTCCTAAAGCAACATTAATATGTATGTAAACTCCACTGAATAAATTATGTACAATTCTTTTTTTGTGAAGCAAATATAATAAACACAAGTTTGTGTACAGGTTTTAATTAACGGTGGTAAACAGTCAAGCGAAATTCATAAAATTTTAATAAATTTGATCTAAAATATAATACCAAATTATGCAACATACGTGGAATTCGCTAATTAGTCCTGAAACATTAACAAATAGTGTTCAAAGAATATTTGTGCTCGGTTGTATGGTTTCTAATAACCGCATTTTAATTGGATACTGAAAATTTGATTATATGAAATTCATCAATATTATTTACTGACAGGCAGTGGGCTTAAGATAATAAGAAATATACTGTAATATCCCTTTGTATGATTCATAGTCTGTATAGAGTATACAGCATGTCTTTTATTGATACTCAAATAATTAAATGTAAGTAATGGTACATTAAATGTAACACAACCACACCTTCATTTAATGGTCCAAGTCGGCTAGTTAAACTTTTCAATTTTTAATTATTATTTTAACATTTTGAGAATCTTGCGAATTTAATTATCAGGTGATTGACCGCCTGCTTTGAATTTGTAAACAAAGTACGGTACAGCGTTATTTCAACCAAAATGCATTATGAACATTGCAAGTAAACAATACCTTGTTGACTTATCGAAATTGAACTTGAAATTGTACTTGAACTAATGAGTTGTTTTTATTATTCTCTAATGACAACATATATTCACTCATTAATAAAACCGAAGATTCTCAAGCTGTCTTATTAAATTTTTATTTTGTATATAATCGTACTGGCATTACATAATGAAGATAAAAATATTTTAGTTTCAATCAAAAACATGTGTTACTGAAGATATGGTATTTGTTTTGTTTAATATAGTATATTTATATTTACTACAGTGTGTCCGGATATTGACACGAAATTGTGGGACAAAGCAAAAGTCCTTTGTCAATTCTCTTTGGCCAATGAAGAAAACCATCCAAGGATTTGTCTTCCTTTCTATCCGAGACAAAATTAATTAAGTGCGACACACCAGCTCATATTAGATGTAACAATATCAAGATAGGGAGTCAACCAAGTTTGTCACATATTATATTGCAATACTGGAGCATTAATCATTCTAGATAATGTTTGATATATTTAAATATTGAAGAGACACCCTAGATTATTAAATCACTATAATATTATCCCCCTGATGTATTAACAGTCGAAGAAGCTCTCGCTTAAAATATTAAATTATTTTAAAATGTACATAATTTTGGAATGTTTAACCTTCATCCTCCTTAATAACATAAAAATAGTCTATAGTGTGTATAAATTACTCCTAGATATGTTTACTTCATGTTTTATACGATTTTCTATTAATTGGATGATTGACATTATAAAAATCCGTATGTAAATTGAGAAACACAGAATAAAAAAACATCAAATCCACATCATGTCTATTTCCATCAGATTTTTTGAAAACCAGGTCGAAATTGAGAAAGATGGAAATTATGGTGAATATTGATAATTTTGGTTGGATTAATAAATGTGGAGATAAAAAAAGTCCGTCCCAACCAGATAAGAATACATATTTGACTATCAATGCAAAATGATAATGCGAAATTCAATAAAGTTAAAGCTATAAGCGCGTTTACATATATTATTAAGAAATGTATAAAATAATGATTTTTAGAGCAAAGAGCATTTGTATGTCGAGATACATAAAATTCCTCAGATGAATTGTATTATAAATCATTCTATAATTCATACTTAATAAGCAAATATATATATATATATATATATATATATATATATATATATATATATATATATATATATATATATATATATATATATATATATATATATATATATATATATATATATATATATATATATATATATATATATAAAGGCAGCGAAATATGACCTTCTTCAGAAGTAATAAATTTCAAAGAAGGGTATTATATGCGTCGTTCTAGGATTGCCATGAAGATTATTTTGATCTTTGCTATTGAAACGGAAGAACCTCAAGGTGTTCTCGAGAAATATTTTACCTGCTTCCTTCAATTTGATTTTGAATGCAAGATTGGTTATGCACGGTTTAATTTAATTAAATATGAGCAATTGGGCATTTCCTAATCAATTTGATGAGGTGAGAAAGGGTTTAAGGGTGGCACAAATATTATATTATATAGTAGGTTATTTTAATTGAAATTTTTAATAAGTATTTTTTCTTTCTTTTTGCGTTTATATTAGCTTAAACGTTTATATATAGTAAAATATATCTTTAAACTCTTACTTTCTATATGCTACTTAACCATTTATACAGTCATATAAGATAAAGGACAGTTTATTAAAGCATATGAATTATAGTATTAATAAATTATATATACAACTCAACTATACAACTTATTCTGATACAAAATAATATAATAAGGCATGATACTTTTATCTAAAAGCACTCTTGGTTTTCCGTGTTCGCAATTGTGAACATTGTTATCTCATATTCTGAAATATCTGGTTACTTATTTTCTATTATATTTATTTGAAAATAATATACATGCATGTATGAATAATTCCATTGTTTTCTCAGATATAATATAAATTTGGTACATCCATAGGGTTTGGGTCGTGAAAAAAATATAAGGGGATGTGTTAGGGGAAAATATGACGTAGTTACGGACAGGTTTGGTCATCCATGTGCAAAAAATGTTTCACGGGTGTTTTCCATTAACAACAACCCCGAAACAAAGAAAAATCACCCTCGATAATATAAGCCATATGGGATTTTTCCATGAAACAAAAAAATATTCCTTTAAAATAATCTGTGCTTTCAAATATTGTAGTCATTAACGTACACATTCTAAGGTTTCTCCCAATATACCGAATGAAATATTCAATCCAAATACAGACCATAGACCTTATAACTCCTAACCGGGTCATGGACACCAGATATACAAAAATCTAATCAATTCCAGTTGATTCCACGACAAGTTCATATGCTGTATTTTTATTATCAGCTAAAAATATGCAATCTGATTTACTTACCTAAGTGTGTCTTATAAAAATCCAAGAGGGCCTGGTGAGTTATGCTATGAGTTTTTCTCAATTAACTTCTTGATGGAGATTTGCGGCTAGAACATTTCACCAGTATATAAATTAATCCGTTTAAGAAAAAAAAGCCTCAGGATAGAGCCTTCGTAGCCTCGGAATGGATCCAACTTGTTGCGCCTCTGCAACCGATGAGGGAGTGTTATTTATTAACAAACTATATTACAAAAATTCATTAAAAATATTAAATAAAATAATAGATTTTAATCCCAAAAAAATATATTTATTTTAATATATTTATAAAAAATATTTATTTAAAAAGTATATCAATATATGTTATTATATAATAGAGGGGGGGGGGGGGGGGTGGAAGGATCTATTCTTTAACGATTGTTAAGAGGCATTTAAAATATAATTAAAAAAATTTAAAAACACCGAAAAGCACTTCACCAATATTTTGTGTGATTTAAATAATTATTTAATAACTTTTAAAAATAAATAAATTATGCAAGCGTTATAAAAGGTCCGGTACAGATGAAAGCTGGAGCTGAACTGGAGGCTGTATGTATATGGGGTGGTTGGTGTCCGCCCTTCCCCTTACTTCATCCCCTAGAAGCGCAGACCCTCGACGCCGTAAAGCCCCAATCACTAGTTGCTAGTAGACTAGTTCAGAAGTTGACTAGTAAATTCATATTTCTGAGATCATCAAAAACACTCTACACACATATTAATTATCTTACTGTATTTTTTCATATAATATTATAGATATAATTGTTGAACGTGTGTGTATGTTATATGTCCATGAATCAACCATCAATGTTACCAGATGAAAGAATAATATTTTATATAATTATTTTACTGCAATTAAAATATATATATATAATAATAACAGTATTACCGCCTAATATTCATGTTTTCCCGATACTATATTATTGTATCCAGTCTTGCAACAAACACTCTTACTTGAAAAAACACTTTTATATCCGATATTCGTGTATGAAGTTCGAAAAATGTTTATTTTAAAACGTCATTTAACCTTTTAAATGAGACTTTAAAAAAATAGTAAAATGGTCCTATTTGACCGGCAAATAATGTAGATTAATCTTTTATCTATTACACATTTCATATCTCTATTAATAGATGGTATTTAATTGTTAACTGTAATATTTTATAAATAATATTCAAACGGAGTGACGGAGTGATGGAGGAATAATATTTTATTATACATGTCTAGAATCAATAATAATAATAATAATAAATTTATTTCGAAATAATATGAGAGATATTTGATAATGCATAATAAATGATAATTCTCGAAAAACATTAACAAATTGAAAATTTCTAGTAATTAATATATTCCCAATATAAATTCGTATGTAAGAGCCATTAATTTAATCATTCGATTTATGCCTCGTTAATTTTGAGGCTAATGAAAGGTTGTTTCAGTTAACCAGTATATTATTTTTGAGTGATAAAGTCTTCAATGGAACAGACAACAGTGTTATTAAACCCAAAATGTGGGTTTTCACAATAACAAATAATGTTCTCGTATAATTGTGAAAGTCTTTCAACATTACAGAGACCGTAAAACCTTTTTCGCGAGACTCCTTTCAGAAGAAGCCTGAAAGACCACGCGCAATGAAGCAGACACTATGTTTGATCAGAGAAATATATAAAATGAATACTAAAATTCGAAATATTGAAATTGTTAATAATAAAAAATAAATTAAATATCAAAGCACATCAATTGAGATTCCTCAAAAAGACGTATTGATAATGAATTCTTTATTCATAAATGTCAAAGTTGATTTTATTCATACTAATAAAATTGACTTATATAAATTTATAGTATATTTAGGGGGCTTTTTTTGGGATGGTTTTTGGGATGGTAACAACTTGTTAATTTATTGTCTGTCTGTGATATTAACTATTACTAGTTACACAGGTCACCGACTCAGTATTTACTTTACAATCCATGAAATAAGAGTAAATCTGGATTTAGACCATCAACTGGGATTTTTATAATATTATTCCCGATCTAATTAATTTTTATTTGAGGGGAATGATCACAGTATTTATTGTGCTGGTTAAGAACTGCACTAAATTAGTAAATATTGGATTTCGTTAAGGAAAATTACATTTGTATTCAAATTGTCGCGTTCAATTTATGGTTAACTTGGTTGATGAAATTAAAGATAATTTACATAAAGCAATTACAATATTGATTGTAGGTCGAGAAAATAAATTGACTATTAAACAATTGCAATTTCGATAGCCCCAAAGCTTCGATTAATTTCAGCAGAAGAATAAAATTTCAGATGAGACGTGGAGATTATCCCGTGAAAACACGTGTATTATTTATTAGGTACATAAATATAAACTTGGGTTGTTTCGTTTATTTGTGCTTTCATTATAATTCGGCTCACAAGAGCTTTGACTTTTCCCCGGCGCCTTTTCCGTTTCACCGCATCTTCCAAGAAAATGGAAAACTTCTCCATTCAGGAGGTTATCTTTGTGGAAAATTTAATTTGTAATACATATGATGATTCCCAGTGATTATAATTTGTTGATTGTTTCCCCACTGAACGTGGAGAATGCCTTCATTAAGTACGTGTTTTTTTTGACCACGTGTTTAAATGATACACAATTGTATAACTTGTGAGCTTTGTTTGATATATTTGAGTGTTTAATGTAATGTACTATATTACATCGGAAATTCGTTTGTGTTCGAAATGTATGAAGTTCAAAAAATATGGTTCATTTTAAAACATCATTTAACCATTTAAATGAGACTTTTTAAAAATAGTAAAATGGTCCCATTTTACCGGCGACTAATGTAGATTCATCTTTTATCTATTACACATTTCATGTATCTGTTGATAGATGGTATTCAATCGTAAATTGTAATATTTTATAAATAATATTCAGATGGAGTGACGCATGACAGGCAGTCTTGCAAGATGGAATAATAATATTTTATATAATTATTCAATTACAATTAATAAACATATAAAATCTCAATATGGGTATTTTAATGATAATAATAATAAACTTATTTCGAAACAATATTAGAGATATTTAATAATGCATAAATAAAAATTTTGATGAGCGTTCTCATCATATGCCTTCATTAAGTACGTGTTTTTTGACCGCGTGTGTAAATGATACACAATTGTATAACTTGTGAGCTTTGTTTGATATATTTGAGTGTTTAATGTGAATATAAAGGCTTTTGATAATAAATGTGTTACCACTTGTAAGGTAATTACACACTCAAACAAGCAAACCAACGCCTTCAACACAAATAAACCTTCGTAACCCCAATTCCATTCCAAGCACACATTTGCTAATTCATATTACCATCAGACACAATATTCAATCACAATAACAAATAGACCCAAATTATAAGACAAATTTAAATAAAACGGAGGCTACTGAACTATTAATCCTTATAACGACATAAAATATTATATTTGTACATTTATTTCCATCGATGATGAGTCAAATAATTGTATAAAAATAAATTACTCATACTTTAATGCTTGTATATATATATATATATATATATATATATATATATATATAAATATATATATATATATAAATGTGTAAAAAGAATGTATATAAAAATTATGGTAAGGTGTAGGAAGCAATAATTTATATGTTGCTATATAAGGTCGCTCCTAAAAAGTCCTATAGGTGCAGAATTTGTTGAAAAGAGTTCACCCAGTGTTTTTCTACAATATGATAATTTATAAGTCCGTACAACTAAGGTCCAATTTTTACAATTTACTGCAAATCATGAGAAATATGATATATTATTTTCTCATTAATACTTTAATATTCAAATGGGCTTAAA
>JAGTTH010000069.1:0-23430 GCA_022606485.1 Agraylea sexmaculata | reverse complement strand
ACCCAAGAGCGCATATTCGTTGTCAAGTCATTGCATGTATAAAAAAATGATTTTATCTAGAAAAATAAAAAACAATAAAAATACGTTGTGTCTATTTCATTATATTATCAGAATTGATATATCGTCTATTTTTAAGCACATATTATTTTCTCTTATTCCTTGGCTAAAATTAAAACAACAAAATCTTTATAGAATTAACACCGTGAAGTGCCTTACTATTTTCTATTTCTAATACTATTACAAGCAAATAAATCTATCAAGCAGAGATTCTATCTTAATAAAAAAACTCGTTGCAGCCTATTCAGAGGAGAAAAAAAGGAGGTAAGTGGATGAGGAATATTGTGGATTGAAGGGAAAATTTTGGCGTATGTTAATACACAATCTTGTGGATTTAAGGCTTGAATAAAAATAACATTATATTTATCCCATTTGGGTAAAATTTAATATCAATATTAAAATGGCGACGCTACGTGACGCCGTGTATTGAAAGGACGTTTCAGCATTTCAACACCAATAAGTTGAATGGAAGCAAACGCTCGTATAACAGTACAAAGCCAATGCCGATTTGTCCGGATTATACTGAATATACATATGTGTGTAATATAATTTTACAGAGGAAATAATAGTAGCCGGTGAAGTGGAAATGGTTGAGGCAGCAGACCTGACATGAAATCACTGACATGACTTTTGAATGACAGACGTAAACCAGACTTTGTGCTAATTTGGCCTCATAGGCTTGGTTTACCACTCGCGGCAATATTACATTTCTACAAACACGTGTCTAAGAACTAAATCACAGGATGATAACTATTGTTGTTATTTATAGTCGCTCTCCATGTGAAACTTCTAAATTTGAATGGTTACATGATCGTTCACTAACCATTTAATTAATTACGCCGAACGCGATACTAAATATGACCTCGTATTACTTTGAAGTTGAGACTCACTCAATATATATATAATATCATATTTCATTGAATTAACTTTAAAAACAACTTTATACAGAATAAATGTGCACAAGTTTTTATTTAATTTAATATTTGGGAGCTTTATTTTTTTAAGAGGGTTCTTTATACACAACAACGTGTTAATTGTCTGTCGGTGATCTTAACCATTAGTAGTTACACTGACTTAATAATCTGTATTGACCTTACAATGCAGGAAATCAGAGTAAACCTGTATAAAGACGATCGATCGGGATTTTATTAATAATATTCCTGATCTTCCAGTCGTAATAACCGATCAAATCTATTTTTTTTTTTTACTTGAGTGGGATTTGAACCCATGGCCACAGTATTTGTAGCCACGCTTCTTATCCATTAAGGTAATACGCTGATTTTAAATTATTAATTTATTTAAATACGCTTTTATTATTATTTTTTCATATTTATAAATTTCACCCACAAGGCGGCATAAAAAAGTCCTCAGTATTGAACTTACTATACAGAAAATCATTGCAAATCTGGATAAAGACAATCGATTGTGATTCTATTAATATTATTGGAAATCTCCCAGTCGTAAAATTTGATTAAATCTTTTTTTTACTTATTACAATATATATAAATTTAATTATATGTAGTTTTCAAAATTAAAATAAACCTGAAAAAAAGAATTATATTCCTCGCTACATCAATCACCTGGTGCAGGTGCTACGCAAGGTACGAATACGAATTTGATTATTGTTAATCTTATTTAAAAATAGATTTCTCAAAATATTCAGCAATTCAGACATTTTATTTCATTTTTTTTCTAGCATGAAGTGTTTGTTTTGTGTTCGTGTTTAGATAAAATAAGGCCGACACGTCGAATCAGTCATCGAAATTGAATTTGTCCTCTACGCCACGCCAGCAAATCGTTCTGAATTGACCGAAAAACGTAGTAGCTCCAGTTTGGGGGTCCCGAGGGATACGACTCCCTTCTGTTCCCTCCAAGTTGCTATTTTTTACGATGCGAATATGTGTATATCCGTATGATAAAACCACAAAACAAATATACACGGCATTATGCGAACACCTAGTCCCTGGGGATATCCACGAGCGTAAAAACTTCATCTTTTATACGGCGCTGGTGGTATTTTTATGTATTGTTGTAAACTTTGTATTCATAGTCACATATACGGAATTGCTGGTGCACAAACTGGCCGTGTGCACTTCACTTCAATACTAGTACATACCACTAAACTGAAATGTCTACAAGTGTTCGACTACGATATAAGAAATGAGCCTCTACGTCACACAATGTTTGAAATTCAATAACAGGATTTACGACCCGATAAAGGGATCGAACTGATCTATATTGAATATTATAATAATGTTTTTAAGATAGTGTGAAATTTAATATTTTCATTATTAATTCAATTTTAAATCCAACCCAATAATTTAAACAGCTCATACATTTGCTGACACCAGTTTGGGTTTTATTTATTTTACTTATAAATACATATATCATACTGCACAACTATTAGAGCAATATGGGAGATCCCAAGTCACCAACATGAAAAAAAGAAAAGAAAAAAAATAACAATAAATTTAAAGAAGAAGAAAAACATAAAAAGATGAAACAATGTAAAAACGTTCTAATATGATATACTTATTAAAACTTATTAAATACATTATAGAATGTAATAAGTCGGTCTATATTGAATAAATATAATATATATTTGCCTTATTATTATATCCCGGTGATTTTATATTTCATGATATATATATATATATATATATATATATATATATATATATATATATATATATATATATATATATATATATATATATATATATATATATATATATATATAGTAGTAAGAGCAGTTAGCAGCATATATATATATATATATATATATATATATATATATATATATATATATATATATATATATATATATATATATATATATATATATATATATATATATATATATATACATACATAGGTATTATAATCATCATCATTTTTGCTGCAAATTAATTAATATTTAATTTTGCTATAATTGTTGTTAACCAATATTAAGTTGGAAAAAAATAAAAACGATGTAGTCCAATGAATTCAATTGAAATATTTTTACCACTAAGTAATTTTTGGTAAGGTTCATTTTTCTATAAAACAAAAAAAAACTTTCCTGAAGAATTAGTTAATTGCACATAAATATTGTAACGGCGTGCTGTACACGCTTTTTTACATTTATCGCAATTTTTGTTTGCAATTTTTTTATATAACTATTTGAAAATATATTCGTAATTTAGCTATTAATTTCTCATTGAAAGTAGTTATTAAATAATAAAACAATTTTATTTTAAGGTTATTTAATTTATACCACCGGGTTGGGTTAGGTCGGGTGATGAGCTTATTATTAAATGATCTAAGCGGAGTAGTTTTATTTTAAAGTTTCGTCTTTTGGCACTGACACTGGCCCTATCTTTTAAAATACCTACCGATAAAGTTTGAGGAGCGTCACTAAAGTAAAGTAAATCAGAGAGGCGGTTATGTTGATAGTTGAGTACCGGTAAGTGTAATAGTTGTAGGTATTACAACGTACTTACTCTTATACTTCTAATAGCTATAGAACTAGCTGACTTCGCACAATTCCCAACACGACCACTACCATCACTATCATCATACTCCTGGCAACGGGAAACTCAGCCAGAATAAACCTGTCGTGTTAAAATAAGGGGATAAAATCGTGTGAAACGGCTGTGTTCGGAAACGTGATGAATTGGAAGCGAAACCGTGGACTGTTGTAACATTTTTTTAGAAAGGCATACACGAAGTTTACTTTTTTTACACACCGTGTAATTGTTTAAAAAAATACTTGTACTCAATATATCACTGTTTCAGAAAAACATTTTTTTAAATTTTATTATAAAAACACCTTTTTCATTTATATTACTGTTGCAACAATAGGTGTTAATATTAAAGGAAGTTCACTGTGTTTAAAATTATTTATACAATTACTCGAATCCTTTTGTGTCTACAAAAAATTTATACAAATATTTAAAGCTTATTCCTTATAAATTAATGAAATATTGATACGTTTATAATTTTATTCCCGAAATTGGTATACATATGTATATATTATATAAGTAGTCATCATTGATGACAAAACATAAGAACGTAAGTATAAATTTTATTGAAAAACCTATGATCAATATTTTATAATTAACATTAATTATAAAAATGTACTAGTATACCAGAATACTGGAAAATGATAGAAAATATACATACTCAACTTTATTATATAAACCTAGTCAAAAGATCAATTAAATATTATTTATGAAATATATGAAGTATTTTTTATTTTATACTGAATAAATAATTAAATATTTTACTAGAATAGATATCAAAATATTTAAAAATATCTATTATGACTTGCATCTGTTCACTGATGATGTAGTTGTGTAAATAGGAAATCGTTATAAAATATTTTTTATCATCAGTATCCACACCTAATCCAGAAACAAACAAGAGAAGTTAGTTAGAAAAAAAATTCCTTTAAAAAGTATAGCCTTTAAATTCTGATGATCATGAAATTAATCAATATGTAAAGATAAAGCGGTTCTTTTTCTATTTTGGTTGTACTCGTAATAAAAGTAGTATTGTGTGTGTGCGTAGTGATAAAGTGGCATGGTCAGGCAGAGAAAGAGACAGGTGAGAGAAGGTAATTTGTTAACAAGTTTATCGGTGGTTGTGGCCTTACGGACAATTGGTCGGCAGGCAACGGGTTAACGCACCACCTATTAAAGCACAAGGGAGGCAATAATTTTTACCTATCACCCCGATGTTTTATTGCCGACTTGTGATTTTCACACCCTTGCAGCCTTATTGCTTGTCGATAAATCACCCTCACGGTGACGTCTTCTTGCTACTGTGCCATTTCGAACATCGTCGATAGAACATCGACAAAACTTTTAACTTTACTAGATCATATGTTACAAATTATCAATAAATTATTTAAATCCATTTCTAACATTTAACCAGCGTAATACCTCAGGGGATAAGACGCGTGGCTACAAATACTGTTGTCATGGTTTCAAATCCCGCAGAAGTAATTTTTTTTTAAATTGATTTGATCGGTTAATAAGACTTGGGGATCGGGAATAATATTAATAAAATCCCAAACGATCGTGTTGCTCCTGGTTTACTCTGATTTCCTGGATTGTTAGGTAAATACTGAGGCGATTAGTCGGGCAGAGCCGCTCTGTTGGTGACCTGTGTAACTAATAGTGGTTAAGATCACCGCCAAACAATTAACACGTGGTTGTGTTCAAAAAAACCCTCTAAAATGCTTTTCGGGGCGTAAATAAATAAATATATTTTATAAACGGTATTTTTAACTCACCAAACACGAACTTAAAGAAATATATCCAAAGACAAAAGTATGTCGTGGAAAGTCGTTAAACTGAATTTCAGTCATCTATGAATACTTTGAGTTTGTTTAAATTTAATTTGATATTTTTTTGTCTCTTTTTAAACGATTAAATGCAAATTAACTGGAAACCGACAAAATAAAGCTCTTATACATATGTGCACATTTCTATGATATTAAAATAATTTTGGCAGGCACGAAAAATTCACTGCTAATTCAATAATATGTTTTGTTGTCATTATTTCGGAAACTTTATATTTTTTGATGATCTTAGAAAAGTTAGGATATCCTAATATACCCCTTTAAATATAAAATAAGAATACATGCAAGTTTTATGTATATATATAAATAAAAAGAAGTTTAATAATCTTATTTTATTTTCATGTATATATTCAATTAATGTTCAATTGAAATTTTGGCTTTATGTTGTCATGATCAGAAATTAATATAAAAATAATATAAAAATATTTAACCCAGCCCTATATAATATAATAATAACGATGTATGTTTCTATAAGAATTTCAAATAAATTCAAGTAGTATTTTAGTAGTGGCCTAAAATATTTATAAATAATAATTATAAACCTCTTAGTACTTGGATATATTAATTTAAGAAAACCGCTCTCAAATTGAATATGATCCCAATGTGTCCAATTCATTAAACTTTAGATATACATCCGAAGGTCTTAGGCAAAGAAGAAGTTACGCTTCGTTTATTTTAATTGTAATGCGGTGAATCTGGTTTGTCCACAAACTCAATGACAATGTCTGCCTTCTTCAATAATGACGCCCTTTAGCCGATGTCTCTTGTTATGAAAACTCTGTGGTTAAGGGCGTCGTGACGCACATTTTATACTTAACTACCAACATCCACTTTAATCCCCAGGCTACGCTTACAAATAAATATATCCAAAGGACGTCAGATAAGCTCTTAGGATAAGCCGGTTCAACTAGTTAATTTAAAAATGTATTTTTATAAAACTGAATTTATTGTTTTAGGTGAATATATTTCATCAAGATTATAAACCACGTTTAAATATATCTTTTCAACATCACGTGTAGAATCTTTATGTAGAATTTCTTTGTACGAAGACGAGAGAAACATTGCATACTGTCGCATACGTGAATACTCCATACAAAAATATCCAAGGCGTTAAATTCTAAGCAAATAAGTCATAAAGAAAAAAATATATAATAACGATTTTTATACCTCGTATAATACGAAATAAGATTTTTTTGTCCAGTATTCTAGGAAACTTTCGTTACATTATGTGTGCAAACTACTTTTATTTAATATTTATTAATATATCAAGCCGATCGTCACATAAAAATAAAATCTACCCTAACTCAGTGTAAGAAGAGAATTATTACTATTTATTTATTTATTAAAGAAAGCTTTTAGTGTCTTAATTGGGTGGGTAAAAAACATTTATAATATTCATAAAGGTAATTAAAAAGTGTTTTTTTTTATAAAAACTCCACAGTCAAATATGCGAAAATACACTGAAGTATTAAATCAAAGCAGTTTTTTCATTAATGAACCTGATTTATGTATATTATATAGGCATTCAAAAATGTATTTTTTCCATTGAAGTCTATTATAATATAATATATTCAGTAAAAGTGATAAAAATTTATGTTTATTTTGCAGACATGTTTATTTGTGGTCGTGTAATAAAAAGGTTGGTAAATATAAAAATTATAATATTTTTTCGCTCGTTCTCTCAATTCTCTCTTAATTTGAAACACACGATTACTTGGACGGTCTGATAAAAAGGGTTGCTTAAAGAATAGATTAAAATTGTGGTTTTATAAAATAAATATAAATAAACTAGTTCTGCATGAATGCTATTTTCACTTGGAAGACTCTCGGAAATGTATGGCTTTGAATCCCATCTACTGTGACTTATTTATAATAATATGAAAATACACTATATTTAATCAAATATTATGTATTTTTTTAAAAAGTGTATGTCACAAGAAAACTGGTCTTTTGCGATGGAAAATTTACCAAAGGGAATTTATAATTGCATTTTAGATTATACAGTATTAGCTTAGCACTACTTTGAACAAGGTTATTCGAACTTACAAACAGATTATAAAAAAAACATCACTGTTTTTAACTTTAATAATTGATAATTAAAAATGGATTATTTCCATCATTTACCCTTTTTAATTATAATTTCATTATAACTTGTTTTATTGCCAGAGAAGTTCCATCATTAGTAGAATAAATAAAATATTAATGTTACTTGGATTTTTAATTCACATAAAATTAGTTAAATAAAAAAAACCTGTTATTACTGGCATCCGTCATGGCATGAATAATTATTTAATTGATCATTTTTTTTATATAATTTACACAATTGTATTTTATAAAATTCAATCTTGGTTTTAGCGAAATCATATTGGTCAAATAATTTATTTAAAAAATGAAAAATTATACTGAATTCTCGATATCAAAACGCTTAAAGATGACCAGATTAATCCACGCAGAAGACTTTTATTTTATTTGTTTTTTTTTTTAAATAAAATTTTACATTGTATGTTATCTGCATGTATATAATTAATTTTGTTTTAAATATTCATAAAAATTGTAACAAGTGGGTTTTTGTAATTGTTCTCGTGTACATTCAATTATTGCAGTATAACATGATTTTAAGGAACAAATGAATGATCCTCACGTTATAATAGGTAAAAATATAATTTCTGTAGGCTTAATATATACCCATTAATTATTTTACAACAAAAAATTGTAACATAATATATTTAATAAAGAAATTGTAAAACAAAACACAGAAGACTCCAAACAATCACATTTTAATCCAATTCAATTAATTTAACAATACTAAAGTAACAAGGAGTTTTGACTCAAATTGGAAATATTCAATTCACCGATGCACCAGCTTAATATCGGTAAAGATAATGTGTTTGAATCAGTGTTTATAATAAAACGAAGTGTATATAATTTAACTTGGCCCCTTCTTGTGTCACGAGCCCCACATAATGTATTAGACGTGTCATAAATCAAAATGATCGAATTGTTTGACCGGACCCGCATGCTCGTTAAACATGTACTAAAATGTTGAATTTTAAAGGGGCTATACCCAATTTAAATGGATAAATCATCGGGCAGTAGATAATAGTTGTATGGTATGGGTGAGAGGGAACTGCGTTAACAAGGTACTCGAGCTTCAATTGCCCCTTTATGTGGGGATACTATCGCCATATCTACGATATCCTCTTTATTCGACTGATATTCCAATTGTACCCTACTATATATAATATTCTAATATAGGTACACGATCATTATCAGTATAGGCAAATAGTTATATTAAGGTATATTGGATCCTTTATGTTGTATTTGGGATACACTTTGAATACCGTGCACGATAATGCATTCATGTTATGACATTCACCGAATATTTGAACATAAATGTGATCACCGAATTGCATACAGTTTTATTTTTCAATAAAAACAAACTATTTTTATAAAGCATCTCTTTGATATTATTATTAAATTTTGATGTAAACTATCATATAAATATTTACTATTATATAAAGACAATTAGACGCTTTTATAAGTAGGTATATTTATTTATTTATTTACGACCCGAAGAGTTTTTTTAGACACAATAATTTTCTGTCGGTGACTATTACTAGTTACACAGGTCACAAACAGAGCGGCTCTGCCCGTTTTTAATAATTGCCTTAGTATTTACCTAACAATCCAGGAAATCAGACTAAACCTGGATTAGTCGTAATAACCGATGAAATCAATTTAAAATTCTTGATTTGAGCGGGATTTGTAGTGTGACGCATCTTATCCCCTGAGCTCTATTTTTTGATAATAATATAATTTGACAGATTTTTAAAAATTACTCCATACACAATTAGTAATCGATGGATTTGGTTTTTTAGCATTCACATGATTTAATAGCTATTTCTTTATTTAAGTAAAATATATTAGTAATGGAATTGGATAGTCAATTATTTAATGTACCCTAATTTGAAGTAGTTATTGAAAAAAATATTTTTAAGCACATTTCACACAAATTATTATTATACCTCATAAGTGTAGTTAAAAATATTTTATTTTGATTAATTAGGGATATTTTTTTTAAATAGGTAAAGTTAAAACAATTTAAATGATGAGAATAACTATAGGTAGTTGAGCGTAATAAAATAAAAAATATACATAATTCAATCAATAATATATTATTTATCTAATTCAAATTTCTTCATCTTTTTAGTATTTTTTTAATACCACTATTGTAGAAATTATTATTGAAGGAAATCAGACTACTGAACATAATTTCCTTTCATGTTTATTGGATTATTTATCAGAAATTTGAAACAAAACTTCCTAACAACAAGTCGGAATTATATGGAAGACATGTATAAAATAGTATAATAAAAACAAAACGAATATGAGTTTGAATTCCTTCCATTGTTATAGATTTTCAGACAAAATAATTCAGAATAAAATAGAAGACGTTTATAAAATATAAACCCCCTTATTTTTTTATTAATTTGTCAAGGCGAAAACGACATTTTTTGACAATTATAACAGACCTAATAAGTTACTTTTTGCCTTGATCGTTAACAAATTTTACATATATTACATCAATTATAAGGCGCGTGGCTTCAAATATTTTGGTCGTGGATGAGTAAGTTAGTAATTAAAGTAAAAAAATGATTTGATCCGTTATTACAACTGGGGGGGTTGAATAATGAAGCGATCTAAAAATGTGTGGAAATAACAAAAAAATCTAAAAAAAATCCAAAAAGCTCCTTAAGTATATAAAAAAAAATAATCAAGTGTCACGGTAATTGTTAAAAAGCGCGTCCACCGGTTATCTACTAATTATATATGTAGTGATTTCGTAACCTGATATCATATTTTAAATCTTTTAATAATTGGCAAGCAGGTGTGTAAATCACAGGTGGCAGATGTAAGATTAGGCTGATAAAATATGACATGAATATGATTACAAAATATTAATATTCATATTATTATGCCGGTCACGCAAGGATAGTGTAAAGACCGCGTCGAGCCTCTGAACGAGTGAAAGCTAAAAAAAAGCTTCTGAAAAAGCTTAGGGTTGAGAGACATCACATATTACAGTGTCTTACATTGTAACGCCTTGGGATTGTTCCAGAAGGTCTATCCTGAAGCCACACGTTTTTTCTCGGTTATCATTCTTTTTATACGCCTTCATAATATGGAGATATGAGCTTTTTCTTTATTCACTGGGCGAATTGATCATACCGAGTTTGTAAAATATTATATCTGTGAGTTTATCTTCTTTCAATTCGTCCTCGTATTTTATAGATGACTTTTTATTATGATAAAACGTATAAAAATATAATACATATTTATAGAGGACGGATTTTATATGGTAGTTGTTCTGTTCTTTGAATATAAATATATATATTTATGAGTTGAATATGCAGTTTTATTGTCCTAACTAATTGTAACCCAAGTTGGATATTTATATCAGAAGCTTATTTATAAATAAATTGTAGTCCAATAATAAATTTGTACATAAACTGATTTTTATTTTCACAATATATCGTATTATCTTAATAAAATACTTACCGATCACTTCAGAGTAAGCAGAAGCCGTATTTTCAATGATCTTGTGAAACGTAATAATTAAAAAGATCATTAAAATTTGAAACAAACTATTAACAAAATGATAATTGAATGGAAATTCCCTTAAAGCGTGTCGAAATAAAATTATCCTGGATCTCTCCAATAAATAAAATAATTAGCTTCCTTGTCGGTGTAAATATCGTACCTCTAAAACGATAATGTGTTATTTCATAAAAATAAGATTTTTCTTTTTACAACTTTTGAAATCGTTGCATCTCATTCTTTGTTTAAAAAAATGGTATTTTTAATGCGAAAGATGAATTTTCAAAACATCAAAAATGCTCTCCTGTAAAGTCACTGTTTTTGTCGTTTTAATTAATATATATTAAATTATAAAAAAATACCAATGAAATAAATTTCTTAGGAGATCACCCATTGTAGCAATACATTGCTAATTAAAATATTTTTTTTAATAACAAACACTGTAATAAATTATTGTTTTTTTTGTTTACTTGAAAACGATAATTGGTCATTTAGTTGGGTGTATCCCGGAAAAGGCAGGTTGTAATAGTTAATTGGATAGAAAATGAAGTGTCCCATGTTTTTTGGTCAATTATGCAAAGGTAAAGGAAAACATACATAGGTAAAAGTAAGTCGTTGAAGTTTTATTGTGACACAGCTGCCTTACATTGTGTATGTTGGTTTTTAGACTTCCTTTCTTTTTCCCCGTTTTTTACGATACAAGAGATAAAAGCTCTCTGGATAATGTAATGCACGTAGCTATTCAATGAACACACCAGCATCGTCTTCTTGGCTTAGCCATGTTGTTCCACTAAGTGTTAAATATATTATATTTTTATGAAGCCTTCGTGTCGCGACCTTTCCTCGGGGACTCATCAATTTTTTACGATTCGTTTGTGAAAAATTCATCCGAAAACTCCGTCTACCGATCGAATATACACAACACACAAAACATGGAATACAGTACAATATCAAATAAATAATATGAAAAAACAAACTATCAATATAATCTGCTTTATGAATAAGGGAAGGTGTTGTGATAGGGTAAGTTGTGATAACGCATATTTTTATAAAATTTTATTTGATTGACGTATTGAAATATTTGAAAGGATTCTCTACAAAAATAACACACGTCCTTAGTAAATAATTATATAAATAAATTTATCATCATAATTATTAAATTTTTGAAGACGATGAAGAAGATGAAATTTAAAAAAAAACACACAAATAACGGTGATTAGTGGCGATTATTTTAAATGCAATACCAATCTGATCCATTTCGGCATTTATAGATTGATGAAATTTTATTTACAATCTATTATACTTGAATTATGTACTGATATAATACATAAATGCTTTTTGAAATGATATTATATCAATAAATTAGCATACTAGAATGAATTGGAGTGATATTAACTTTTTTTGTGATTTTTTTTCAATAGTATTAAATAAAAATAGATTAAAATATTTTTTTTAAGAAAATATACAAATGTATGTGTGGATATTTTATAATAAATATAAATTTCACTGATCATAATATAACGAATTAGTGTATGGAAAATTAACTACCTCAGCTGTGGTTTTGTTAATTCCCAATAGAATGAAGTTATAGTAGAATTAACATCCATCTCTTAATACTGTTTCAAATATACTTTTGAATATTTTTTATTTCAAAAACTACATACACCAAATTTTTAGGAAATTATTTTTTAACCAAATTATGAACAGTAGTTCTCTTCTCATTGAATAAATATCAACTTTCACAGTGTTGAATATTCATTATAATAAATATGTACCTAATGGTTAATTTCCGTATCAGCTTTGTACAATTTATTTAACTCCTCTTTATTTAGTTTGGACATCTGGTTGATGATTTTTAATGTGATATAAAAGCAATTTTAATTGGACTAACCATTTATTTATGTGGGTGAGTCGTCAAAGCAAAAGATGATGGGAACATTTAATAGACTAATTAGCCACCAGACAATTTCTTCGCAAAGCACTTTGACAAAATCTATCTTTAATTTAAGTTTATTTAGCAAACATGCCTCAGAGACACCCTCGACACACCCCCGGGATAATTTCAAACCTTAAAATAAATGCGACGCGTCGACGAATCCTGTTAGTATTATCCTCATGATAAATTAATTTTAATTCAAAGGATTAATTTTTTTGCTTGTAAAATATTGGCATATTACATTACATGGTATTTAAAAAAATACCTCTTTTATTCATTAAATTTACATTATCATAGTACTCATTTTTACTATGTTTTAATAAAAAATACTAGTGTACTGATAATAGTACCTTTACCCAAACATAAGTATGGACCCATACAGTATATTTTTATGATAGAATACAAATCTTTTCAAAATATTTATTATCTTGTTCAAGAAAACTGTAAATATTTGTTTTTTGATATCGACCCATTAGAGAGTATTTATATACTGATTGATACCTAGCTTATGATAATTGAACTGATTTATTATATATATTTTCCCACAATCGATATAGAGAGACAAAATCTTAGCATCCATTCATAACGTGTCTGTCATAAATCAAGTTTGCACCGTTATTCATATTTATATAATAATATTATTGAAAAAATATTAATCAGGGATATATCGAGGGGAAATACCCTGAATATTTAAAAATAAATTAAAAAAATTTTTAATTCCGATAAAATTTCATTATATATATATATATATATATATATATATATATATATATATATATATATATATATATATATATAGCATGTATATATATATATATATATATATATATATATATATATATATATATATATATATATATATATATATATATATATATATATATATATATATGAATACGAATATAAAGTATGTTGTTATGGTTGGAGACAATGGTATAATTATTGTCAAATAATTGATTAGTATATAATATATGTGTGTTAGTTAATCGAATGGTAGGACTGTCTATCGGGTACAGTGTTAATTTTCCAGCAGGACAGTTCGTATCGGAAGACGCATCACCCGTTCCTGGTGGAAGCGGGTAATTGGTGCAGCAAGCAAACCCATCCAGACTCCGGCTCTGGTGAATTGGGAGTCTGTCCCTGACACATTTATAATTAACCAGCTTCCATCCCTCTAACCATTCCTTATCATAGATAGACTACTCTTCTCTATCGACAGCTTACTTCGTTTCGGTTCAATCGTTTTGTCTCTATACTCTCACCAGACAAAAACACCTCCAAACAAGATGTTTCCTATCCATACACGAGCTTCAATTGAATCACAGCTACATATCGATTATTTATACAATACTATAATATCTACAAATCGACAGCTTACAAGAAGAGAGAACAGCAAATATTATAAAGGTATGTATTTTGAAAAAACTATGTGCAAACAAATATAATCAATGATATGGTAACATATTGTAATATTAAATTTTTCATGTGTGACCCATCGCACACGATTTTGACCTAACCTAACCTAACCTAACCTAAAAAAAAGTACTGGGAGTAGAGAATTTTAGCTATTTGTACTCGACTAAAGTAATCCAAAAAAAAACTATAACTAGTCTTCAGTTAAATTGATCACGATCTCATCTTATGTTGTTAGCTTTTAATAATCAATTACATTATTATTTTCCTACCACAATATTATTATAAATAGTTAACTTAACCTAATTAAACAAACAAATACAGTGAAACTGATAAAGAGGTGACATTATATTGATTCTATAATGCTATAAGAGTGTTTTCAAAATTAATGATAAAAAGTTTTTTTTATTAGTACAGTTATCTATTATCTATATTATCAAGTCTGTTTTAAAAAGTGTAATATAGTAATAAACAAACTGGATGAAAATCATTTAAAGAAAACACATAATTTAATAATCTGTCAGAAATGAAAATATTCAAGGTTTTGATAGTAGACACAAAGAGGAGAAGGCAGAGAAAAATGAATTTTATTATTTTTTAAATATATAAGACAATGATTTTTTAGTAGAAAAATATTTTTTGTTATTTGTTTCTTACGGCTTGAAAAAAGCATCTGAGAAAATTTGCGCCTGCATCATATATTTTCCAAGGGTTGATATTGGAGGGTGAACCTCACAAAATTATTTAGTAGTAGATTTAGTTTGTTGCTTATTTTTTTAGTAAAAATATTGTTTAACATTAAAATTATTTTTTAACAGACAATTTACAAGGTTAACATAAAAATAAGTCTTTTATGATAGTCAACTCTTACAAATTATATTTCAGACATGCTTTTTACGGGTGGAAAATATTATTATAGAAAGTGTATCGGTGATCTTGGGTGGGTTGTAATGGGGTGTCGTAAAATTATCGAGGGTTTTTATCTCACAACGAGATACAAACACCAAAATGGCCCTATCCAAGCAACGTATTTTTCGGGGGTAAATAGTTTTTCAGCTGATAGTATAAATTGTAGCGATATTAAGGGAGGTTTCTGATTACAGGGTACTTCCCCACAAGGGAGACCCGCTGTCCGCCGATGTCGAATCAATGTAATATACACTTTCAAATGCAATTCGCAAAGGACACCGCCTGTTCTAGATAGCTTTTTCGTGTATATTTTCTAAATCACATATAAAAAAATAAGAATTCAAATAGTTGAAATTTTTTAGAGAATTTTTATCATATATTTATTGGGCCTTGTTTTTATCAAATAGGTATCCTTAATATAATTTTACTATTAGACTTTTACTTTATTAAGATCTTTGTTTGTGCAAAATGTAATATAAATATTTCAACCTACATACGTAAACTTACAATATGAAAATTGTAAAAAACCTTAGAATAAAAGAAATGTATATTCATATTTTTGCTAAAATCAAATTTAAATTATGTGATGCATGCAAATTCATTTTTATTTCTTTAACTTATTTAATTTATTAATTTTTAATATTATATCATTTGACTACATGATTTTATGTCTCTTATATATATATATATTTTTCATATATTATTTTTGCCATATTGTCATAAATATATATATATTTTTTAATGATTTGGTTATTATAAGGACTGAAGATTCCTCTTTTTAAATTGATTGATAGATTCTTAATTAATTAATTGGTTAGATGATTTTTTTTAACATATACAGAATACTTGTGTATTTTATTATTGTGTTCTCAGTGTGTGCCTAAATCTATGATAATTATTATTATTTCATTAGGTATACATATATAGTAATTCATGAGAGTATCAAAATGAAAACAGTAGAGGAGTTTATCACTGACTTAAGCAATAAACACTATAACAAAATGGTTAACTTCTCTACTAACTCTTTAATACAAAATGTTAACAAAATCAAATATGTTTCAAATAAGCGAAACTTTAAATTACCACTGAAATGTTGAGAGACATTCCTTAAAAATTCTTAAAAAACACATTTGATTTTGTCTGTCATTAATGATTTTACTATATTCGTGTCTCACAATATTTTTGTTTTATTCATATAGTATTAAGTATATGTTTTTGTAATTCTATGTTTATTTTTTTATTATTATTATTATTTATTATGTATAATATTTATATATATTTTAGTAGTTCTACAAGTGGATTTTTGTATTTTTCCCATAAATTATGTTATGACTTATAAATAATTTTAAATATCAATTGATTATACTCCGTATTAAAATAAGTAAAAGACTAAGTCTATAAACTTAATATTGTAACATCTAATCATAATTTATCAAAACATTGTACGCAAATTATATTTAATAAAGAAATTGTATAATAAAAATACATATATAGTATTGTTAATAATTCAGTAAAAAAAAAAACATTTTTTTATAGATTGTATCATTATAAATTATATGTCGACGTGGAATTGATTACTGTTCGTCTTTAAAGACTGTTATTTATTACGACGGGAATATTTTTTCACCTTAATATCGATGCGGTGTTTTCTGTGTGTTTATTTCGATGGGAATTGTAGCGAGTGTATAATATTTTCCACGATGGAAAGTGAGGACGGATTTACCTAGGAAGCATATATTTACATATAAAAAAATATGTGTATATAAGAGTGAAAATTCAGGGGGAAGATAAATTCGAGGTGGATTCTTATTAATAATGATGGTGAGCAGATGCGAGGGTTGGTGGAAGAAGAAGCCATAGTCCGCCCCTTGGAAGCCCGAAGGTGTGACGGCCAATCTTTTGCGTAATCGGTCGGAAAATCACACGATTTTATTTCGCTTATCAAATATATCTTTCACTTTGACTTATTGCATTTTGATGCAATCCGGAGAAACCAATTCAATATCGAGGCAGAAAATTGAAAATATATAAAGTCATCACACCTCGTCAATTTCAATTGGTTTATGACTACTCATCTTTTATTATTTAATACAAAATTTAACGATACCGTCGTTAGATACATAAAGGGACATTTCAATTTCTTTAACAATAATAGAAAAGAAGCCGTAAAAATATTGCGACAGTGGTTTTATTGTTATCTTAAAAGGCATCCACACACTAAAGGTATTCTTTTGGCTTTACCTGAAATATGTAAACATTAAAAAATACACGTATATTCATACAAATTTCCATAAAAACCTTTTATTACATATATTCTTTTTCAAATCTATGGATGAATGATATAAAAAACATCCACAAAAAATCCTTGTTTCAGTTAAATTCTTAGTTTTAATCGTAATCATTGATACTTACTATCAACATAAAACAACAAATCATCATAAAATTCTTCTGGTATACATGTTTTTAATCTGATAAAAATATATCTTCATTATAACGTGAATACTCAGGTATTTAATAAAAAAATCTACGATCAGATACAATGTAAAAATTATTACAAATTTTGGTCAACTATTTATTTTAACGATGCTAGTTTATATGACTGTCGTTAAAATGGATTCACGGTTATTTTTATAGTCGTCATATTTGTCTAATGCAATTTCAAATCTGCAATACGAGATTTGTGGTCAAGTAACAATATTTCAAATAATTTAAGATACAATTGAAAATGCTCAATCAAATCAAAATGAATCAATAGTCTTAATAAAATATGTTTATTATAATATCCGAAAGAGACGGAAAAATATGATCCTACGGAAAGGATGAAAACACCTTAATTTTAAAATCATAATGTAAACATAAAAATATAAAACTGTTTCATTTTATTAGTAAAAGTGAAAGTTTAGTTTTATGTTTTTAAATTAAATAACTTTTAAATTATTCTATTAATTCAAACTTATTGAATTCCTTCATAATAAATTTAACGCAAATCCAAAAAGAATATTTATTATATAAGAATGATTATTTGAGATCAATATGAATATGTGTAAAATAGACCAATGTATGTGGATTTATTACTGCTGGTTATAGTCGAGATAAGACATTTAATTTTTAGTTAAATTAATTTGATTTAATGACAAGTGAGAGAGACAGTTCGATTTATCATAATGGCATATATTTTCTTCATATCGACTGCTCCAGCGTATAATATCGTAAGTGCAAAAAAAAATCTGTGTGCTCTTAAGTCTTTACGGAACTGAGCCACATATTCAATCTGGTAACACTGCCTGTCACGTGTCACTCGGCTTAATTATTATTTATAACATAAAACTGTTTACGATTAAATACATTCTATTTACAGATACATGAAATATGTTATATATGAATCTACATTAGTTGACGGTCAAATAGGACTATTTTTCTATTTCGAAAAAGTCCCACTTAATAGGTTAAATAATGATTGAAATTCAACATTTCTTGACGTTTCATACATGCAATATGTGGCTCAGTTCCATTAAGACTCCAGAGCACACAGTTTTTTTATACGTTGGAGCAGGCGATATGAGTGCATTAATAATAAATTAGAATAGAATACTTTAATACTCGTTTGAACTTGGCACATCTCTGTTTATATTATATGATATTACAAATCACAGCTCGCAAATAGCCCTCAAGTTTGTTAATTTGCCTAAGTGACCCTTACAACTAATTCACCCTGGGGAATCTTACTGAAAATAACTACTAAATAAAAAATGCAAATTAGTATTTATTATTATTACAATTTCTTTATTAACATAAGTTTTTACATTGATTGATAGAACAATACATCTTTGGAAATAGACTTAGGTGTACAGAATGTTTACATCTTTTTACCTATAACTAACATGAGAATGTTTTATTTAAATTTGACATGAGTAATAGTATTTAATTATCGAAAGAATGGGAAAAAAACCCATTTACAAATTTGAAGATTAATAAATAATAACAACGATAAAAGCAATATAAATAAATAAAAAATTAGTATTTATGTTAGTGTGTATTCGGTATTGTTGTGCTCTAAAGCACACGAGTGTTGTTATAAATATAGGATGTTCTCGTAGCAGCTGCAGTATTTTAATAACCGGTGATGTATTCCACCATTTTTCAGAAGCCACATTATGACGGCACCAACATCATTTGGCTTAGTGCAGCCGACACCGATCCGTCATCCCTGAAAAATATACAATTTTTTACAGGCTCCAAAAGGGAAGCTCGTCCGCTAATGAAAAATCGCACTCGGTAACCGGAATTACGTAATTTGTATGCGCGCATTATACACCGTGCTATTTTCATTTAGTTACCAGAGAAGCGCCGGAAATCGACATCATTTCTTCACGAGCAGTAACGAGGCTATTCAGCAGATGAAGGATCTCAAATAAAGTGTTTGTACGTTTTGAATTATGCCATCACAATGAGAAATCACAGATATTATAACTAAGAAGCCGATAAGCGAAGTATATGCTATAGACGTTGAAATAGCACAGTTATATACATTTATTTTAACCCAGAAAAATAATCGGTATGCAAATGATAAATAATGTCATAAGAATTAAATGAAGACCTATTAAAAAACGCAAATTAAAAATATAACATTAATAATGGCATGTAGCTACAAATACTAGGTTGTAGGATCAAAACCCAATAAAAAGATTTGTCAAAAAGTCAATAAAAATATTTGTTTATATCAAGGTTTACTCTGCTTTCCTGGTTTGCAATATAAATACTAATACAAATATGTCGGGCAGAGCCGCTCTGTCGGAGATCTGTGTAACTAGTTATAGTTAAAATCACCGACATACGATGAATAAATGAACATATTTTTTTCTACGCCCTTCAATGCTTTTATACTTAAATTTAACACTTATGTTTAAATTTCACAATAAAGCAAAAATGAACAAATATTTAGTGGACAATAAAATGCATATACATGTAAGTTAAGATAGACAATTAAATATACATTTGAATTTGTGATATTAACTCAAAAGTAGGTCACATCATCACACAGTTAATTTTTTGTTTACTTAAATTTTTTATAATTTACTTTTGTATAGATGGACTATTTTTATAAGCAAGCAGATACATAACCTATTTTATTAAAACTTCTATTGAAAACTTTATATGGTTGAGTTTAAATCTGTTTATGGAAATATTTAAACTGTCAAACAATAAAGAAATATATTTTGGATAACCCATGAAGCGCTATATCACTCGTGTTATCATAACTTGTAGATTTATTGAATTGTTTACTAGTATTTCATGTTTTTAAATACAAATATGAAAATGCTGTTTATATATTAAATATTTAATTTTAAGTAGTTATAATTTTATAAAATTAAATTCCTCTTAAATAACTTTTAAAGTTTTTCACCGAGCTCAAACTACCAATAATATTTCAAAGGTTTCTTTAAAAACAGTAGGCATAATAGTTAGGAAAATCAATTAAAAGTTTATTTCAATAGTGTAAGGCTTCGAATGTGACTTCAAAGGCAAAGAAAGGAGAAGAGACACGAACATTTTTTTATCCATACTTGTTTAAACGACACGACACGACAGTAATAATGACTTCCAACATGACTAGACTAGAGTCTTGTTCAGTTTTGATGTCATTATATGATATGATTGTGCTGCATGTTTATTCTTCAAATACAACGTGTCTGATGGATTTCTTTTGAAATACACACCGTTCTGGATTTTATTTTATCGACGGAAACTGAAAAATAAGGTGTTCAGAAGAAGTGCAGGTGGGTTGATGTAGTATTGGTGCAAAGCCAAAATGTCTGTAGACTTTTTGGCAAACTGACAACTATTTTATTAACTGAAAACCACTAAAATAGTGAAACATAATTATGCAGTGGTCACACATTGTAGATTTATGCACCCCGAACCTAGTTTTTGAGTTGCACTTCTTCAAATTAACGCCCCCGTGCGTTCAACTCCAATATGATTTATGCTTTTGCATTTAATTTTAACCAAAATCAATGAATACAAAAACACATGGTAGGATTGTAAAATTTATGATAAGAGTATGATGTCAATACCATTTGAAAAGTTTGCAGCAGTTGGGAATATAATGTGCTTGTATTGCACTAAACTCCTTGTTATGTTGTATTTCAAAAATACAAAGTTTCCTTAAAGTTAAGCAAAAGTATTACTTGTTATTTTATTGGCATATTTTGACACATTAAATTGTCATATGGTTTTTTAATTGTTAGAATATAAATAACCTCGCTAATATTCTTATTGGATTTTTAAAGGAATTGACACTCATTTGCTTTTTTTTTGTATGATTGTGTTACTTATATATTTATTATTTTTATATACTATTATTTACTATATGGTTTTATTTACTGTTTACCGATGTTGAAGTATCTAATTACGCTTGTTTAATATTATGTTACCACTACAATAGTTTCTATCTGTTTCGTTATATTTTTTTTTTTTTTTTTTTTTTTTTTTTTGATTTATATTTTTGAGTACCCTGTCTAAAGACATCTTACTCGTCGTCTGTTGTCACATTGTCTTGAGGGTTGGTTGTCCAGTGACGACTCAATCCCGGCGTTGTGTTTAGGTTATAAGTGTTCAAGTGTTCATACTTGTTTTATCAAGTAAACACCATTGTCAGTCCTTGAATCTTGCTGGCAAGTCAAGTTGTCTGTATTTTTGTAGACGTCTTGCGTAGTCTACGGTCAATAAGTCCCCCGCTAGTACGTTCGGGTGACTTTTTAATCTACTTTGGTACGTTTCGCTGAATTTTTTCAATTCTTCGCGTACTGTCATTGTTTTAGAGTCCTGTAATAGGACCCAGTTGGGTACATACCATGGAGCATTTAAAATTGCTCTAAGGGTCTTGTTTTGTAACCTGTCGATACTGCTGATATGAGTATCCTTAGCTGTCCCCCACAGTTGGCATCCATATGTCCAAATGGGTTTGATTATTGCTTTATACAGCAATAGCTTGTTTGTAAGTGTGAGTTGGGAATGTCTGCCAATCAACCAGTACATTTGTCTTTTTTTATGTTCCATTTGAAGTCTCTTTGTCTTAATGTGTTTTTGCCATGTTAGGCTTCTGTCAAGGTGTATACCGAGGTATTTAGCCGAGTCTTCTTGTGGAATATTTTCCCCACCAATTTTCACTGGTGGACATGTCTGTTTTTTGTTTGTGAATGTCACGTGTGTCGATTTGGTTTGATTAACTTTAATTCTCCATACTTCAAGCCATTTCTGTATTGCGTCAAGGTGTTTCTGGAGGAATTGTGAGGCAGCTGTTGGATCTTTGTCCGAAGCGAGTATGACGGTATCGTCAGCGTATGTAGCCAGTGTCGTGTTGTCGGTTTTTGGGAGATCGTTTGTATATATTAGATACAGTACAGGACCTAGTACACTCCCTTGCGGTACTCCAGATCTTATGGTATTAAGATTTGAAGTTTCGTTGTCATATTTAACAAAAAACTGTCTATCGGTCAAGTACGATTTGATAATATCATACATGTTTTTGGGAAGTTTTCCTTTGATTTTATAAAGCAGGCCTGGGTGCCAGACTTTGTCAAAAGCTTGACTGATATCTAAGAATGCTGCTGAACAGTAGTTTTTTCTTGTATGGAGCGATCTATGATCGTCACAACTCGATGAACTTGTTCAATTGTCGAGTGCGCTTCTCTGAAACCGAATTGATGATCAGGGATCATGTGTTCTTTAAAAAGTATTGGTTTCATGTTGCGCAGTAGAATTTTTTCAAATATTTTGGAAAATATTGGCAGGAGGCTTATCGGTCGATATGAAGTGACTTCTTCGGGTGGTTTACCTGGTTTAGGTAGCATAATAATTTCTGCTATTTTCCACTGTCTAGGGAAGCTACCCATTCTAAGTATCGTGTTAAATATTATGGTTAGAAATCTTAATCCGATATCTGGCAATTCTTTGATTATCTTCCCGGTAATCATGTCATGTCCTGGCGCTTTTTTTGCGCGTACTTCATATTTTATAACATGCCTGACGCATTGAAGTCCAATTTTGACATAATAGTTTTCTTTATGTTCCGTACTATCTAATAAATTATGAATGTGACTTTCTTCTTCAGGGGAACACATCCTTTCCGCTGGTGTAAATACTTCCTTGAGATGTTTCTCAAACTCGT
>JAGTTH010000068.1:0-46085 GCA_022606485.1 Agraylea sexmaculata | reverse complement strand
TTGTTTGTTTGTTGTGATTAATTATTAGTTTCAAATATGTTTCTGGTGTTTTGGTAGAGATTAGCATAGGGCAAATTTAGGCTTGAATTCCCAACAGAATGTAAGTTTGTCAGGTAGGATTTCGGATGGCTTATATATATACATACATGTTCATATGTATGGTTCGATTAATTAGGTAAAATCCAATTTGGACTTGGGAAGGTATTTCATGGTAGTTATGTTGACAGTGGATGGAACTTAGTCCCACATCGTACTTGATCACGCATGGAAATTGAGGTTATTGGAAGCATAGAACCGCAAGATGAGTACTCTGGGGACAATCGATCATTTGAACCACAGATTACAAGTCCTAATCACACATTTATATAATAAATATATCAGTTTAGAATATATACACGTGTGTAATAATATTTATTAAGATTATTAAGTCATGTATGATTAAATAGTCTCGGTGAACTCGTGTAGTGGTTGAGTTTACAAGTGCTCTACTCAGCCATCACCTGAATACCTGAAACTTCAGCGTACCACATATTGGAATTTAAATCACAGGTATTTCATAATCAATATGGTATATTAAAATTTAAATATACTTAATTTGTATGAGGTATAGATGCAGTAATTCAAACAAATATAATTAATTAAAATTAAAATTTATAGGCTATTTTAATAGAAATTTTTAATAATATTGTTTTTTATATTCTACTGGATTTAAAAAACAATTCTATTTGTACGATATTGGCTTTGACTTTTAAGCAGGCAATTAAAAATAAAATCAATTAAGTCATTACGAAATGTAAATATGTGATGTGTTTTAAATATTCATTCTAATATTTTTCAGTTCTATAAGGTCTTCAAAACACAAAGTTTTAATACATTAGGAAATGTTGTTCCACACATTATCATAATAATCGTCGATAGTCTTTGGGCTTTTATATATATAATATGAATAAATGATAAATAATATTTTGGTACAAAAATATTATATAAATATGTCTGTCATTTAATGTGTACACATTTATTGTTAATATTCCATATTAGCTTTTATTAAAATAAGACTATGACATTATTAAAATATTTTTGGTATTTCTCACCTATTAAATTTAGATATATTTACCGATTTCTTAAATTTTATACCCTAAATATAAATAATAAAGCTAAAACTAACTTGTGTTACATGTAGTTCATTATGAGTAAAACTGCATATTTAACTCAAACAATTAATGATATTTGGAAATAAAATAAAAACAGTTCGGATCATATGATATATTGGGAAATGTAATAAAAAATCTGCCAATTAAACAATGCGCCAAATAATAATGTGATATATTTATATAACTTATTTATTTATTTTATAATTATCTGTACCTACTACTATTTTTGGACTATGCATTTAGAGGCATAAATTAATTTGACTACAATACGAATAGGAAGAAGACTTAATATTGATTTTAGATGTACTGTTTATTATATATTTGTTGCTTATCACACCCTCAGAATATAATGTGAGGGGATGTATTATAAAAAAATAACGAAGTCCATCTTAATAGGCTCTCCCTTCTCAAAGACACGAACTTGCATGCTTGCTGTCACTTTAGCATCCCCTAAGAGCAAATTCCACCCTTAACATTACTACATACTATTACAAAACATAAAGTAAGAGAACAATACTATATTGAAGTAAATTGTTATCTCCTATTTTTTGTGTTGATATTTTACCATTTAATATATTAAATTTTATATCGTTCAGTCAAAACCTTATCGACTTCAATGGAACTGATAAACAATATAAGGGTATATATGTATTTATTGATAGTAAAAAAAAGGATATATGCACATTTTTGAGAAATTATGGTACCATTATTAATATATAAAATTAAAAATATTCATATTAAATGTGTACGCTTAAATTTGAAACCGTAAGGTTAAAAAACACAAAGGTAAATAAATTGTATCATAATCTTATAAAATATTAAGTGGCAGTTTTAATTGTATGATCCTTTATATTATAATATGTACTGATTCAATTTTTTCATTTATTACTTAAAAGATATCTGAATAAAAAAAACCATGCTTCAAGAAAAAAAAATATTTTACTAATGGACTTTTAAATTGATACCCTGTAATAAAGTAAATCAATTAATCAATTTTTTTAAATTATAAATATAAAAGTAAAATATTATTATTTATTAATCATCTCTTTTTTGAATTATACTTATACCATCCAAAATAAAATTCCAAATCTTTAGTTAAAAAAAAGTGTTATCAAACATATTCGTACCCCATAAATAAACTACGATGGATGGATTAAAACAATATAAATTTGATTTGCAGGTACTTTATGGTATATAATATTTTTTATAAGATCATAAATACGATTTAAAAATATAATAATGATAAAATGACAGGAATCAAAAGTGCAAGTGATGCACCCTCCTTACAAAAGTAGTGCACCGACGCATTTTTCATAATTTGGTCAATTCCACAAAGAGCGAGGGTAAACCTTAAGGGGTCGTGAATGAAAATACACACACACACACTATCATCATTACAAAATATAATCGAGTTCAGGATGGTGTGATTTATTTAGATTAGATAAACATATCGCTGAAATTGTGAATAGGACGGATGCAGCAAAGAGCTGTCAAAAGACATTTCGGTGAATGATTGATGCATTTTCATATGAACACCAACCAAATAATTGCATTTTATATACAGTAAACTAAGATTGACAGCTCAATACTATAATCATCATCCTACTTCTCCTTACAACGCCAGATATTGCGTGACAGGGATTTCTATTGGACTTATGAAAAATACTTATTGTATATGGGAGGATTGCTGCAGTCACTGCTATGAATATTTTTAGTCAAAATTGAAACAAATTAGTATAAATCTCATATGTGAATAGTAAAAAAATCATAATAATAATGACGAGTGTGGCAAAAGTCCCGCTACCATTTTGACTTAGCGCCAAATTGGTTGTGTGACGTTTAGATCAGTTTCGCTATATGTATTGTATTTTGTAATGAATTATTATACATCCCAAAAAAGCAACAATACTGACAATATTTATTTACAAAGTTAAAGGCAATTCAATAAATTAAATATAAGTAAAATAAAACATTCTAAAGATACATATTATGTGAAAAAATATGTCATATAAATTTTATTATAATATTGCTCCTTCAATTTAATTTATTGTACTTTAGTTTTTTGACGGGTTTCAATGGGTAATTAATACCAAAAAGTATTAATAAAAAGCCCGCTATTTGAGTTAATTAATTATTTATTTGTAACCTAAGTTCTATCTATATTAGAAGATTGTTTTAATATCATGGTCTTATTAGAATAAAATCTAATATGGCATATTAATAATAGATGTGTACATTAAATAAAAGTCAAAACTATATGTTTGTACTGAAATATTCAGTAATTTATTAATATTAAATATATAAAAGCCTAAAGTGTGTGGTAGATCGATCATTTTGATAATGTATGGAACAGCACTTCCAAATGTATTAAAACTTGAATCAATATTTAAGCTTATATATTTGTGGCACGATGTTTAATAAAATATTACAATAAAGAAACACTAATATTTGTGTTGATAACTCATCGAATTATTCCCCTGAATATATCAATTTTTAAACAAGATCCATCGGGAATATAAATTATGTATAAATCGAACTAAATCGCTTAATTGACACCGTTTATAATTTCAAATAATACATGGCTTATGAGTCTGAATCTCATTCGCATACAAAGTGGAATATGACGCGTAAATAAGGTTTCCCATCAGTCGAGTGTGCAAATTCAAAGGCTGTATTTGAATACTTTGAGGGTAAAAATAAAATATTTTGCCGTAGTTGGTTCTCCCCCCGTACATTTATATTGGAATAATGGTAATTCTTGGCATAATCAGTGCGTGGAATCTGCACGGGACGGGGGAAAGTTAGCAACTAAAAAGACAGACAGACAGACATAGAGACTCGCTTCATGAATTAGTCATGGTGTGTGTATGGGGGTTGTGGCCAAAGAAAACATTACCCAGGGTGGTTGGTCTCTATGGCTTGAGCTTGATTGATACTATGATGAAAGAACCCTTTACAACGGCAAAATCATTTCCGCTCTACTAAAGCATGTCTCTTATCTGATTATACGGACAAACGTTTAGTGAATAATAAATTATGTGTTTGTTAAATAAATAAATACATTAATAAAAAAAATGCACAGGTATTTTCTATTCATACGAAAAGATTATAATGGTAGATAAGGTACATCTTTAATTTAATTTGGATTAATTTCAGGTGGAAAAAGGCGTCCTCCAAATGTCAAATTAAAACATGAACAATTTCTCATTTCATTGGTCTCTTCTTCTCCTATAATAAATCTTTATTTTATTTGAATATATTACAAGGTAAAAATACTTTATTTGGCTGATGTATACATCCCAAAATGCATATTGAGCATATGAAAAAATAATCATAAGTACTACATTTGAAAAAAAATTATTGATGGATTATGTGGTGAAATAAATGCTGCACTCAATATTATGTAAGAAAATAATACATTTTTTAATAAACTAATACTTCAATTGCTGACTTAATATTATAAGAAATAAAAAAATTGGTATCGACTTCAATACTCATTAAAAAAATATAAATTTATTCATGTATTTTTAAATTATTGATAATTAGACCAAGAAAATTAATCAAGCTAGATGCGTATATTAATAAAAAATGTGATTATAATTTTTATACTGATGAATATATATTTTCATGCAAGTAAATAAAAAGGAGGTTTACATATATTTAGTAATTTTTAAATATTTCTTCTAAAATTGGTCACCAATTTTTTGCTAATTAAATAATATAATACGTCCATTTAATATTTTTTGTATAAGATAAGAAATAATATATAATACTACTTATAAATATAACGGGCGAGGTAAAAATTGCGCATTATCTTGGTTATGTGACGTTTAGTTTAGTTTTGGTTAGTTTCGTCACTATTTTTGCTTGTTCTTGTTATGCGTTCTTGATCTAAACGTTACATAACCAATATGGCGGGCATTAAACACAGTAGCGGGACTTTTGCCCCGCCTGAACCCGTTATATTTTGATAACTATCCGCTCTTATATTGATTGGATTAATAATAAGCGTCAAAATACTAACGAAGCATTCATGAATACAATTATTATGATGGTAATTTTGACCTTAAAATACATACAAGTGTCAATTTATTCAAAATGAGGAAAGTAACGTTAAATTTTACGTGCTGGTTATTACGTGATCAAAACAATTTGTTTTTTATAAAATGTATTTATAATGTAGACAGGTAGTTACTTATTAAGTTTCTCATCATTGAAAGTTGTTATTAATAAAAAAATTGTGTTTGCGGTGCAATGCAATGCAGCTATGCAAATTTCGAATCCATTGTCAAATAATTACATATTTACATATTTACTTACCCAAATATGTTGTCTCTGCCGTAAATTGACACCTGGAATTAATGATTATTATTATTAATATTATAAAATTAATGAAAAGTGTCAGGAGCTGAAAATCATATATCATCAGTGTGGATTGTATATTATATTCCGCATGAGTTGATTCGTATAAAAGTGTCTTAGGGAGGATTGCTGGTTTCTGATATGGTGTTAAGGATACGCAGGATAAGTCTCTTTGTTGAATTGAGGTGAAGTGACTCGTTTTACGATGCCCTCCTTCTATTGTGGCTGACTTCAAAAAAGAGGAAATCATATTTTAGAGGTCTGAGCAAAAAGCCGTATCTATGTTTCCACTCCACTGCCCCAGGAGTCAAAATATCATGCTTTGTGAAAATATATTGGATCTTTTTAAATATTATTTTTGAAATACATCTCTTTGTATATATATAGGCATAGTATCTGTAGTTGTAATCTTTTGCTGGAGATCAAATCATGACCATCCTCAAAGAACCTCTTCTAACCCTCACCGTCTAAAGTTTTGCATACGAATCTAATCCCGTGAGATTTCAAAGGGTTTCAACATTTATACGGATTACATAATAATATGTATAATCGGTTTATGGATTGAAGAAAATATGGATGGTGGATTATTTTTTTATTTCTTTTGTTATTACGTATTTTTAATACTTTATTTGGGTAATGGTTTCCTAGATGTACGCCACCGTAAGTAAGCGTACTTAAACCACAAAGTGCATTGGCTTTACTGTGGGTCAGTTTTTTTGACAATTAAATTTCATTAAAACTGAATAAAGAAGAGAAACTTTAAAATTAAAAAAATAAAACTTATTAAGCAATTTATACGGTGTTCGTTTACGACAACTTACGCCTACGAGTGCCAGAAGATTATAATACTGATTCTTTTTAAGTTTAATAATATATTTTATTTTATATCCTTTTACAAAATATGTGGATATATTTTGTTTTTTTTATTCTCATTTTTCCCACTTTGTTTTTTTATAAATGCACATTTTAACATTTATTTTTAATACCTTTATTTTTTTTAAAAAAAAGGTCTATTATGAATATGTATATATTTAATTATTTATATAAAATATAATTATATAGTTTGAGTGTCTTTGAAGCAATGGCCGCTTTTATTTCAAATTATTATAAAATGAATCGAGTTAATACCAATCTAGGCTGTGAAATTATTTAATTTAATAATAGTAATAAAAGGGAAAAATATAAAAACAATTTGTTTTTATTAATCTTTATCATGAATCAAAACAGGTTTATTTTATGTAAAACAACTTGAAAGTAATAATATTATTGTATGACAACAATTTAATTTTTTTTTAATGGACCTTCAGATTGTATAATTTTTGCTAATTTTACATATTTTTCTTTTTGAATTCGTTGATCGAATATTTACAAGATATAATAACCAAATTTTGATCACACTGTTAATTGCATATATTTTTTTAAAATAAAAATATGCTTTAAACAAAGGACTTCTAAAAACAGTCGCATTTTTTTCATACATATATTGGCGTTGCAGATAACATTGAACTGAAATAAACATGTAAGTATTGATGGGAAAATATTGTAGATAGTTGGAATAGAACCAAGAACCTTTCTTCCCCTAAGATAAAGCCTCCTATTATAATATAGTCGAACACGGGTTATCTCTTCCATCCTTTTCACTACTTTACACCTGATCTTGGCTCACTATCAACTAAATTCCGCAATGCTGAACTAAAATAGGATAATATTTAAATAAGCCGAGCTCTGAAATCAAAAGGTGCTTTCGTCTCAAAAAGATACGAGGCAATAACTCCTCTCAACATTTAATAAGTTAATCTAATTAAAGAGGGTAAACTCGTTAATACAGTATACTCTTCGGTAGGGGATGAAAGAGTACGCAGATAAATAAATGTAATTTTACAAAGTAGAGATGATGTTTGGGTAAGTCATAAATTTCGTGTTTATATTAACGTGGCGGAAGAAGTGAAATTCAAACAACCTAATTACCAACATGTTTCCATAAAATACGCAAAAGTCGATAAATTTTCCCAGGGCGTTGCGAAATTATTAAAAATATTATTTATTTGCTCTTAAAGATTTTATTTACGAATATTGAATTTATTCAGCCACGTGTGAGAGTTTGTTTTGGTCGAAATAAAATCATTTCTTTGAGAATGTTTTAGTTCTTCTTTAGCACGTGTATTGGGAATTTGTTTGTCCGGTGTAAAAATGTATCGACGTAACTAAGTCATGTATTTTCCGATATATTTTATATGGTAAAATATGAAAAGAGCTGGCGGCTTTGTGTTGTACAAAAATACGGCTTGGCCATTCTGCTGTTGGGATTTTTTTCTTGTTAAAAAAAATACAAAACGCCGCTCCATTATTTTGCCAGTTTTTCGGAACACCCGGTACACAATGGAGAAGCGCCTCTCTTTCAGTCAATCGTATACAGGGTTGCTTCATTGGAAATATGTACACAAATAGTCCTTTCAACTCAATAAATTAATTATTAATTAGCCTATAAATAGCCTAGTTTAAATTATTTGTTAAAATTGTTCCATACATAATTCGTAGCCGATGGACACGCTTTTTAAACATTCATCGCGAAATAAAATGGCCAATTGCTTATTTGATTAAAAATCAAATATTTTAATAATGCAGCCAGATAGTTACTTATTATTTTGATCATAATTTTAGGTAGTTATTCACCGAGGGCATTTGCAAGTCAAACTATTTCAACTACATATAGTTGAAATAGTTTGAGAGAGACTATAAATGTTATATTTATTTTTAATATCTACAAATCATATTTTGAGCGGCTTACAATGAATAAAAAAATTAATTTTATGTACGATAAAAATATCCCTACATAATTAATAAGCACATTTATTTAAACGGCAAACAAAGGAAAAACCTTAAATTATATTTTTTTAATTAGAAAAATCATTGAGTGTATTCATGTATATTACATTTTATTATTATACAATTTCTTTATTAAATATAATTTGCGTACAATGTTTTGATACATTATGATTAGATGTTACAATATTAAGTTTTATAGACTTAGTCTTTTACTTATTTTAATACGGAGTAAAATCAATTGATATTTAAAATAATTAATAAGTCATAACATAATTTATGAGAAATGTATATTACATGGATTTTTTTGTAACACAGCAAACATTATTTAGATAATTTAATAATTCAAGAGTTTGTCTGTTGTTTGGTTTAATAAGCATAAATATTTTAATTAAAAAACACATTGAAAATGAGATTTCTTACAGATTTTGTAATGAAATAATGGTATGAAAAATAGATGTGCGAGAAAAAGTTATCATGTGAAAATTATAATGATTTAAATACAATTGTTTAGATTTTTTTAAATATTTTCTTTACAATGATGATTAAAAAAATCCCGAAACAGAATCAGTGCAGTACAATTACAACCCACAATCAATGGTTCCTTTTCAGTGAAGTTTAATAGGCCTTTTTGAAAAGCGTATCTCAATCTCATTTTAAAATATAACATTTCGCGTAGGTATCGTATAATGAGATTTGTATTCAAAAGGTATAATTAATTAATCTGTTTTGTGTGGCGGATTATATTTAATCGTTGTTATTGTGAAGCTGTATGGTATTGTCAACCCTGGCTTTATATAACGATGCTTTATTGCGTGGATTAAATAAATGTGGAGCATTCCATCCCCATACCACTGAGGGTAAGGGGTTGTGAACTTCCATATATACGGAGACCACGTAAATTACAATCTGTGGCTGAACCCAAAGGTTTGATTTTCACCATGAATAAATAATAACACACACATCTCTTTCTGATCGAGGCAATTCTTTCAGATGGATAAATAGCTAGGTATAAAATGAAAAATGACTTAAATTATTCAGAGTTATATAATATTTATTTTGAATCAACAAGAAGATACCCCTTAGCAATTATTATATTTATTTTTGAAACGGGCGCTTAAATAAAATTGAGTTATTTTAATAAGAAAGGCATTTTAATGGCAACGACAGAATCACACTATCCTATCCTAATAATCTTTATCTAGTTTTTATTATTCAATGCCCAAAAAGAGTTTTTTCAAAAAGTGTCTGTATGACAAATAACAAAAATAGTAAAATAATAATGGTTTGAACAAATATATAAATAAAAAATACAATTTAACAATAAAGACATAGTGCATAGTGGAAATGTTTTTTTTTTATAAAAAAGAATTTATTTTAATATTTTACAAAATGTAAAAGACTTAAATTTAATAAATTAAAAAAAACTTTTTTTTATTTTCCATAAGCTATATCTATTTCATTTCATACTATTAAATAGTTTTATTAGTTATTTAAACAGGAATGAAAATATTTTATACCTTAAATAACAATGGGGTGATTTTTAAATATTTATTTACACTTAGAATATTTTTAGTCCTTTTAATTTCCAATTGTTTCAAAAATATTTTAATATTTAAGTTGATTGGTTATTTAAGTGAGTGAAAATTTGTTCTTCTTTAATAAGACTCAGGTACGTACTAAAATTAACTACGATTTTGAAAATTGTTTTTATATATACTAATAACTTAATAGTCAGAGGACACAGATGTTTTGTTATAGAGTTGCGGTTTGATGAAAATTATTACCGTTTGTCAAAATTGTCATTTTGCCTTGTATTAGCTAAATTTATTTCTGCAACGAACAAAACCGCAGTTCTCATCGCCTCGAAACCAATAAACCACACATTAAAATGAACATTTATTATTATATAATTCGAATTGCGGTTAATTTGTAAATGACGAGGATACGGTTAAAGTATTTTCTAATTGGCTCACGATCAGGATGGGTCAGACTAGTTGAGGAATGTTGGAGTTGAGCCTTGGCTTCACTTGTGAAGTGGATGTTAGTTGGCACTTGGTGACAAGTGACAATTAGTCAAATATAATTGTAGGGAAATTGAAATGTATACAGTATATTAAATAAGGATTATATTTAGGAGACACTCTCTCTTGACGACTTATTCTCAAATAAAACAGTCTCCAGTTCCTCGAGAAGGAAAGGCGACTATAAATAATACTTCATTTAAAATAATTGTTGTTTATCATCGACTATTAAAATGTTAAATATCCCATACGAACCAACCTCAGTCAACGACCCGATTTATTTCTGAACTAAATCGTGCACTCATTCAAAACAAAACGAGGGTAATATTTCACTAAGACAGCAAATATTTTAACTTCAATATGAATAAACATCGTAAGTATTTCAAAAAAAAAAATACAAAATCGTAAGAATCTATTCTGATAAAGAATATTAAAAATATTAAATTACCTACACACATCAATGTATGGTTACTGTATTTTTAATTGAAATTGTTAATGCTAAAGATTTATTCAATATTAATTTTTTTTAATATTTTTAGTATTAAAACATTCGATTTGAGATTGAATATATGTTTATATTGAAATTTAATCAATTGTTATTTTTGCGTGTGTCCCTCGGTGAAAAAATAATTCACACTTTAGGCTGTTATATGTAAGTATTATTTTTTTTTCATAAAAAGATACCCATAATTTAAAGTACAACGTAGTATTTATATAAAGGCTTTATTATATAATGAAATTTTTCAAGCTTGGTAAAAATATAATGGTATGTAAATCATTTATTATTCAACTTATAAGACTTTTTTTTCATAAAAAAATACATATTCATATATTTTTCATTTACCTAAAAATACGTTTGTCTTTTCCCCACGCATTTTCAGAATTTTAATTTGTTGGAAAGGTTGTTGTGATGATGATATTCCTTGTCAGGTGTGAAGACATCACATCACCTGTCCTAAAATAATGACACCAAAAGCTGAGTTAGTACTCTCATCATATAAGATGAACCCTTCCATTATCATCATCATCACTATTATAAGTATACTTATAATAATAGGCACAGTCAATTTGAAAACTTAATATCTCAAATTGGGTGCCGCAATTAATAATAAAGCACGACTAAATATTACAATGAGACTAATTGAAAGTAATTTTCACACAGAGCTGACAAATTAAAGCCGCAAAATGTTATAATTTCATTGAAATACGAAGTAGTGAAGTACAATTTTATTGCTAAAAACTGTTTCCAAGTGTGACTCCACAAATGTACGTATAGTTGATCAGGGAAGATGGCTACTGCCTTTTAAGGGTTGTCTTTGTTTACAAAAATAATTTTTATTTTTATTTTAAATATAATACGATTTATAGCAAACCATTATATTTGTACACATTGCTTATTTTTGGGTTAAATTTATTTTGAAAAATATTCAATAGCGAATAACATTTATAATTTAACTCTACTTTTGTGTTATTAATGTATGTATTTTATTGTCCGAATTATAATTTCATTCTTGTCCCTGAAATGAGCTAAAATTTATTGATATAAAAATTTAACACCACTATTCGAAAATGATTTCATTTTTAAAATATATGGATTGATGTTAAAAATAATAAATTAATTGAGGGGCTGAGTGGAATAAGGGCGTATACTAAAATTATCACTTTCGAGATATTCGAGTAAAACATTCCATCTTTTATGTGACGAAATATTTTCTTTGGTGACTACAATTCTAAATTACAGAAAATCTAACATTTTTTTCTTAAAGAAATTTGAGCTTATTTACAAAAATCCCTTTTCGGAAAATTCGGTGTATACTGTTATCCGCACTTATTTCTCAATTACAAAATTATTATTATTATGATGGATTAAATATAATATTTATGATTGCTAAGGTTCAAAAGGTCCATTACTCTACACTGAATAAATATTCTCTTAATACAATTTATAGTATTAAATTTTTTGACTCGGGATTTAATGGGTTCATAAACAAAAACGTATCTACAAAAAAATTAAATATGCAGCATTACTCTTGACAATCTTAACTAGTTGTAGACCAAGTTTTATGTATCTCAGAAGATTATTTATACAGATTATATTAAAATGATTCTCTAGATTAAATAAGATCTGAACCTTTATGTTTGCAGCAATAGATTCAATAATTTATTAATATTTATAAACTGTCAATTAGTAGATACGTTTTAATGTTAATCACCTATCGAATTGCATATGATTTTATTCATAAAATGTAGCAACACCCTCGATGACGAATATAGAATATGGAGCATGGGGGTGGAGGGTAGTTTATGGCGGTGGTCCGTGACTTATGTGGGGACCGGTGTAAAAAATTGCACTCCTGAAAGTATATACTCGAATGTTACCTTCAATGACTGAATTGTGAAAGTTTTTAAACACTAAATTAAGAATTTAGAATCGAATGATCGGTGGCAATATTGTATTAATATTTTTTGTTAATCTATGGAAGGCTGACAGATGCAAATAATCGTTTTTCAATAGTCCAATGCAGAAGTGTGCTGAATATTTGATATGGTGTAACGGCTGATGCTTTTTGCACGCATTGTGATACATTTTTGATATCTTTCCTATTTGAATATTGGCAGGAAGTATTCAAATATGAGAAAGAGGGTTCTTTTATCGACCAAAAAACTAATATTCACTTTCAGAGACACGAGAATAATATTAAAAGCAGTACGAATTGTGTAATCTTAAAAATAACGTCGAATTCTTTTACAGATTGCGTAACTTACTACTACTATTTTTAGATTTAAATTCCTTGTAGTGGGAATTTTCAATCCGGAAATAATGAATTATAATTTAGCAAATGCAGCTATTTGAAAGCAATTATCAAACGTAATCTCGTAATAATATATAAAGAGGTAAAAAAATGTGTAGGTTTAAGTTTCCCTCATTCATTAGTTACTTCAGTTATTATGTCTCTTCTGTAAAATTTAGAAAAATAGACTTACCCAGCCTACAAAGGAAACCGTATACCTTTAATAAAATTTGACGTTTAATTTTACAATATACAATAAATCTCTAGTGAAGTGTCATTATAAAATGTATAACTAATGTAGCCTTACAGAGAACCTAAAATTAAAAAGATGAATATATTTATATTATAAGGTTTAAAATATATACATAAATGATTCCAACGATTATTTTTCTATTTTATTCTTAACTTATTACTAGCAGCAGGTAAAAACTGTTTTACAATGAAAAAGTAATATGTTAAAAAACTGATGAATTTTTACCTGCATAATTAAAGTATTTTATATCTGCGATTCAATTGAAGTTTCATTGTACTAAATTAAACTGAAGTTTTATGATTTTTTTTTATCATGTGGGTTTGAAGAATTATTATTTATACGAAACTAGAAGTTGAAGTGTTTTCTCCATATGCTTTTCCAGAACTTTCTCGTTGTTTGAAAAAATTTTGTGTGATAATTTTAATAGTGTAAAAAATACAATAAAAGTGAATATTTACAATGGGAGTTTGGGAAGCAACATTAGTTTTAAAGATCTCAAGAGGTTTCTTTAGTGGCGTAAACAAATTATACTGAGACATTTTGAATCCTTCTTCAGGAGGGAGAAGACTTATAAGAAATAGCTTTAATATCAAACTGTCAACCTCAGCACTTATTTTAAATACTGTATAAATAATACTGTCAATTAAATTAAAGCAAATCGATTTATAGAACTAAATAAATAAAATGGGTGTTGTGGAGGCATGGCAATGCTTATTTAAGCGATAAATTTTCATTTAAGTCCCACAATAAACGTGAAACCTACACAACACCATTACCATTAAATAAACATCAAGTTTATTTATTTTATTGTATAGTTTGCAATATGTGCTTGACTTTTATACGAAGCCTACAATTTCATCATTATGTCGTAATATTTGGCACATGCAGACTATTTTATACGAATATAGACTCAACGAGAGCCAAAGCCGATAAAATAAATAAAGTAAAGGACTAAGAACTGCCAACACATTAATACTGAATATGTTATTATTTTAAAATGTATGAGTGAATCCATATAATGGTTGCAAAAATCCACCTTTAATACCACGACTTAAAAGGGGGACAAACGGTTTGCCATAAAACTTCTCACCGCATTTTAAATAAATATAATAGGAAATATATAATACATTTTTTTTCCAAAAGCTCATATGGCGAAATATACTTGTACCTAGGTTCATATCTTGAGGTTTAGTATTAAGAGAATCAAAACAAAAATTCTAACTGAAGAATTTCCTTCAGAGGACTTGTGCAGCAAAAAATGTCATTTATATTTCGCTATTAATTTGATACAAAGTGTAGCCAATTCACGGTATTAAAATATAAAAATCTATTGTTTTTGAGTTACCCAGTCTGCAAAGAAAGCCGACAATATTTTGAAGACTTAATATTATCGATATTATGTCTTTGAAATTTTTTAATCATCAAATCCATGAATATGTTTTAAGCATAATACTTTGTATTTTTTTTGTTAATGTAGATTCTATTATTGTTATTGTTTAATAACCCTCATATCTATAAATGGGTTTGTATTTTATCCCATTATTATTTAATATTAAGTATCTCTAATGTTACAAAAAATTGTTATTCTCATGTTAGTTATAGGTTATAAGATTTAAATTCATAAGATGTTTTATATTATACATATATATGTAAAATTAAAATTTAATAAAGAAATTGTAATATATACAATATAATAATCCTTTGAATGCAAAGATGTGCCAATGTCAAACGAATATTATAGTATTATAACGATCTCTTTTCTGTATTTCTCTCTTACATTTTGTCTTTATATCGCTTCAGTGTATTCTATGGGGAAATATATATTAAATACTTTCTATTAAGATTACTTATTTATTTATTTACGCTCCGAAGAGCTTTTTTATTTTTAGAAAGGGTCTTTTTGAGAGGGTTTTTTTATACACAACAACGTGATAATTGTCTGTCGGTGATCTTAACTATTACTAGGTAGTCTATTACAGATCACCGACAGAGCGGCTCTGCCCGACTTAATAATCGCCTCAGTATTTACCTTACAATCCAGGAAATCAGAGTAAACCTGGATCAAGACGATCGATCGGGATTTTATTAATATTATTCCCGATCTCCCAGTCGTAATAACTGATAAAATCAATTTAAAAATTCTTGACTTGAGTGGGATTCGAACCTATGACCACAGTATTAGTAGCCACGCGTCTTATCCCCTGAGCTATCACGCTGGTTTACTACAATAAAAACTGAGAATTCTTATTCTTAAATCTTTTTACAACTTGTGTTTGTAGAAATGTTTAATATCCAAAAGTCCTATGAACGTACAATGTGTTAATGCAAAATAGTCGTTGATTTGTTAGACGGTCTTAAGTATGATATTTTTTCTACAGAGGAAACAGATTCTGAATAAAGTATGATACTTTTATTAAATACTTAATATGTATTGTCGTGTTTCGTGGGAGAAGCTTATGAAAAGCATCAAAGGGAAAGCCACTAAGGCTCGTTTGGTGTGAAAAAAATAGCCACTCCAGGATCTAGAGGAGTAGAAAGACTAAGAGTAGAAGGAGGAATAACACGTTTGAGAGGTAGGTTATTTTAATATTAGACGACAGGGAGGGTAGACCATGTTTGCTGGCCATAAGTGGCTGGAAAATGAAAATTCAGGTTTAGGGGAGGCGTCACTGAGTGAGTGCTTGTCTCACTGAAAATACCCAAGAAAGGGGATGGATGAAGGAAACCTTGTGGGGGATCTTTCATTGATTTCCTATTTTCAGGGGTGCCTCGACCACGTGTGTGACTTGAATTCACCACTGCTTTAATAACACTGCAAATCTATTTCTTCTCTTTGAACTTTCTTTCATAGAAAATGAGCTATGGGACATGAAGAATTACATTGTATACAATAAACCTGAAGCAAGAAATTTGCTACACTACCTTATCACAAATGGCTGGGATTATTCAATATAAATATAACAAAACAAGTTGTAATATTTGATTATAAAAATAATAGGGTTCTTCTCGATTTTGATGTTCTAAGATGACGATTCCAAAGAAGATGTAGTGTTGATTTAAAGTTTATAAAATATATTTGTCTGTAAACAATTAGATTTTAGCAAAAGATGTAGAATGAAAGCATTAAGCTTTCGAAATCTTAATTCTTTATCAAAATGCAACAACATTTTTTTTTGTAGAATTATAACAAAGAAGTAACCAGTATATGTATTTATTTCTCTTCATTTTGAAAAATGAATTTTACTTAATGATATTATAACTAATTCGTTATACAAATGCATTTTTGTATTTATTTCATGACATGTTTAAAAAGACCAAGTTTAATAAAAAATATTTTTAATAGACATATATACTATTATATGTATACATGTAGTTATAGATTCAAGAAGAGGTAATTTATTTTTATAATGAATTTTAAAATAAAAAAAATAAATAATTGTATTTATTTATATACGTTTTAAAATAAAAAGGCTTTTACGGGATATACAAAAACATAAAAATATAAAAAAAAATACAAGATACAAGTAAAATGAAAACAAGAAAAAGGAAAAAAATGCATTTATGAGAGAATAACATAAATAATATGAGATAAAAAATTTAAATAAGCTATATTATTATTAGGATTTTATGAAATATGATATTGATAATCAAACACACATTTTATTAGTTTATTTTCATTGAATTTAATAAATATGTGAATATTTTAATAAATATGTGAATAAGGAATGTGTCTAACCTGTGTTTGGTTCTGATGAGTCAGTGTATATTTCCAGGCTATGTTAAAGGAGCAGACGCTGGAAAATCGGGGAAAACGACGCGTTGTTTACTCAAACATAACCTCAAGAAAAGCGCCGCGACGCTCCAAGACGCCCAAAATAAACCTGCGCCACACCTGATGTGCCTTAATTATAGACAACGCCCACTTGTTTAAGTATGCCAAGCCATAAAATATGGCGATTTGTCAACGAATTACGAGCTCTGCGTGATTTACGCGAGGGACTTATTGTCAACTGGAGGCGCCGGCCTTAACAGACCATAAGAGAGAGACAGGCCAATGGGATTAAGAGGGATGGAAGTATAAACAGAACGAAAAGGCGAGTGAGATAGACCAATGAGTGAGTGAAATGCTACATTCATATTGCGAGGGGTTTGGATTCGATTCCTGTAAGTAGTACTTGCCGCACTTTGTATGGGGGATAGTAGCGCCTCTGTTGAGTGTTGTATGATTGTCGCGTGTTTTGGGGTCTCCCTGTGGACTGTTGGGGTAAAGTATAATTACAGGGGTTGGCTAGTTTTAGTTTTGTTAGGGTTGTGTTTGATATAAGGGTGCAGAAACGCATGCGCTTGTGTCAAAGGCCAAATTCCAACCAAGTTTAGAAGATTGGAATGGGCGACTAGACGATGCATAGACAGAGTTTAATGTCTATTAAGCTTTATTCACAACAAACCAACCGTCACACACACTGAATTAAACATAAATAAAAACGGATTTTACTCCTATGATTGGGATAAATTTTTCAATATTAATATGGATTAAATAAAATTCACATAAATGTGGAAAAAGAACACAAAATTGATATAATCAACTAAGGATTTGCAAGTTTAGACAGTACTATTTTTGCAATATAGCCTTGTGATTTCCTAGATACTATTCAAAACTTCGCGGAAACTTATAGTAGTTTATAAAATAATAATTCAATATATAGAGTTCAAATAATAGGCAAAAGAAAGGACGAAAATTCGTAATATAGAGATTTTTGTCAATTTTTGAGTATCAAGGGTAAGAACGATTTCATTTTATTGAGGTTCTGATGTAGTAAATGTTACTTGTGAAAAAAACAGGTATTAAGTTGTTCTAAATTCTACTGCATGTCTTAATTTTATATTATTTTCGGATATCAACAGAAAAATCTTATAAAATAATAGTTTTGCCCATATTCCCAAGATTCGACCTCATTTATTTGACAACGCTATTATTTAACTAATTAATTATATTATGCTTAGGCATTTATAATATTTTTTATTAGATGACTATAGACATTTATATAAAATGTACAATTTTATGTACATACAATAGAAATCGTTTAAAATAATAAAGGTAATCGTTGCAAAGCTCAAATCATCATCAATGTTGCCAATCCGATTAGGTCTGCTTATAAATATAATATATAAATAATATATAAATAATAATATAAATATAATATTATGAATATAAAGTGTTTTTATATTAAGCTAATTAATTATTTTATAATTAAATTAACTATAAAATATTTTTGTCAGAATTTCAACAATATTTTATGCTTAATATTTTGAATCATTTATTATTTTATAGTAACATTAAGTATCTTTATTTTAAAATTACCTAAAATACCCCTTATATTGTTTTTTTCAGAGGATTATATGTAGATTACTATTATTGAAGAATATTGTCAATTAAAATGTGGAATTTTGTTTTTAAATCTTCATTTTTTAACAATATTTTAAATTGGTTAGGTTAAAGGTTTTTTGTGAAAAGAAGTTCTTTGAAAAATATTATTTTACTAACCAATGAAAGGATTTTAATTTATTATAATATTTTGCGTACCTATATAATCATTATGAGTTGTTCAGAATGAAAATAAATCAGTGTAATTTTACAAAATATGCAATTGTAAATATGTGGTTTGAGGCGGAATGTACAAGTGCAAGGGTTAATTAATATTTATCTATATTATTATTGTTTATTAAATATAATGATAGTTCATAATTAATAACGAATAAAGTAGTGTATGATTGTTTGATTGATGCACGCTCTTGCTGTAGTGTTGTGTCATAATAAAGGCAATTATAATGCCATAAAGTAGTGAGACCGTGTATTACTAACACCATGAGTAGCAAAATACTAATACAACTACCACCATAAAGAATACCAGACACACCATCTGATGCTATGGTAAACTGCCACGACAAAGAACGATCGATATTCCAGGGGGAAACACGGGAGAACTCATACTACTGCCACCATTGGTCCGCGATACTGCCTAATTAAATTCATTCTTTAAAAATAATTATTATTTGAATATTATTTTTTAAATATAATAGCTCAGGGAATAAGATATGTGGCTATAAATACTGTGGTCATTGGTTTAAATCCCGCTCAAGTAAAAAAATAAATAAAATGACGAGAGATCGAGAATAGTATTAATATAATCCCGATTGATCGTCTTGATCCAGGTTTACTCTAATTTCCTGTATTATAAGTTAAATACTGAGGCGATTATTAAGTCGGTGACCTGTGTAACTAGTAATAGTTAAGATAATGAATTAACACGTTGTTGTGTCTAAAAAAAGCTCCTCGGGGCGTATATAAATAAATGAATAAACTATTAATATATAAATTTTATTCTCACTATTTTTTTATTAGAAAATGATTTAAGAAATGGCAAAGAGGGTAATAAAGCAGATCTTACATTTTTTGAACTATTGAAAATTTTTATAATACAATCAACATGGATATAATAATTGTTGATTTATACCGTCGAACTTTTTTTTGTAGACATCAGAGAATTCGAATTAAAAATTATAATTATTATATTTGTAGGTTATCCTTGCAGAGCTCAAATATATCATATCACTAGATTTGGTGATAGGATAAAAATTTTATGTAAATTTATGATTAATCACATAATTGAAATGTATTTTAAAGAATATAACGAATAAACAAAATAATTGTAACAATTTTAATTTTACGGAATGTGTATATTATTTAACAGATCCGTCACTTAAAATCAATGAAAGTTCATATTTATGATATAATTAATTTCATTATTATATTTATAATTTAATTTAATATAAGAGTATGTAGGTGAGTGAGTCGTGCTAGAGTTGATAGCATTGGTGTGTATACGAATAATGACTTATGTTAATTATATGAGAAAATATACCGTTTTCCATTATGTGAAGTGTATTATGAAAAAATAATATTTTTTTATAATAATATTATTTTTTAAACAGTAACAATTAATTTTTCACACATTTGAAATATAATTCCAGTATTTTTTTAGTCCATTGTACAATCAAATGAATAATTATTGTTTGTCTAGTCTCGTATACCAATGGTTGGTGTTCATGGCGCGGTGGTGAACAACCCCCTTATTTTAGACACCATGCTCAACAGCATTGCATTTAATTTTTATCGGCGTACCAAGGCTACTTTCACACTTCGGCCACTCATAAAATATTTTGAAAACATGACGAGAATACCAAATTATAAGGAAGGCTCTACTCCTATAAAAAGAGTACCCATTCATCATGAATACAGCTTGTATATGGCAACACCAAGAATATCGCGTTTCATAGCAGAGCCTTTAACCACAATTTATTATTTAAAAACATATGAATATGATGTTAAAATTGCACGTAAATAAACCCACTATTTTTTTTAAATAATTAATTGTAACCCAAGTTGTACATACATACATATATCAAAAGCTAATAATAATAAAGATATTGTGTGAACACTTACAACAATATCATAATCTTATTATAATAAAAGCTAATATGGCATTTTTATAATGAAATTGAATTGAAAGCCAAATTTATATAGAAGATACTCAAATTTTAATATAAATTATACTAAATGATCTTATTTGTTACTCAAGTTGTATGTATATGTATACTATATCAGAATCTTGAATAAATATTTATATATATATAATATTTATTCAAGATTCTGATTGGTTGATTCCAACATATTCAACAATTAATCAACGATAATTTTCTTCTGTAAATGGAAAAATACGTTAAAAGGTCTTCGGGTGAATTTTGTTCAGAGGAAGACAATTAAGGCGTAATTGACTTTGGGTTAAGAATTTCGTCAAATCACAATTAGTCGTCGACAATTTTGGTTTAGTTTGTGTCTGTTGCGCTATAGAAGCTATTTATTGTCTGCTCCATTGTTTCAACCCTCGAGCCGGATAACAATTTTACAATTAACTGTACCACTCACTTCTGTATACTTTATTTATTATAACAAACTGGATTCTGAGTGAATAATTTAGTGAACTACATAGTAACCGTCCGTCGGCGAAGCCAGGTTAATTATTTTTGACCCAGAAACACTATCAAACACGGCTTTTCATGGGAAGTGGGAATATTCTAAAGGCAGTCACAAACTGCAATTATTATTTTTATATCATATTAAATTCATAATATTCAATTGAGGAATTAGAAATGTTGTGTTCATTAAGTTATGATCATAACCAAATATTTTTTATTTAAGTAAAAATAACCATACATTAATATTTAAACTATGAAAAATCAGAATTATAAATTTATTAAGACTAACCGACTTATCTAGATGGAATAATCTTTCAAGATATATGCAATGTATATATGCAGTTGAGTATTAAAATTAACATTTTATATATTCGGTATTTAAATTATATAAATATATAATAAAAATATTAAAAATATACATATTGTATATTATGAGACTTTGGGAAATGAAGAATTTCGCCATCATTTCCGTTATTCTTATGAAAATTGGATTTGAATTTTAAATTGTTGAAATAAAACATATTATGAATTAGACTTAGGTGAACAGAATATTTAAATCAAATTACCGATTACTAACACGTAACTATTATTAAATAATAAAAATTATGGAAAAAAAGAAAAACCCATATATGTGAAAAGTTATAAAATTGTAAAATTCCACATTTATAAAATTTAATATTTACTACTAATTTCTCTAGGAGGACTCATTCAAATAAAATAATATCAGAATCTCAATCAAATAATAACTAATGAACAGTGTTAGTCTATTGAGTAAATGAGGTGTATTATTAAATAAACACAGGTGTGAATATTATTATATAAATGAATATAATTTGAAAGTTGTGTTATACGGTGTAGAATGATTCTTGGATTTATCGATTTTTTTAAATTAATATATTTTAAACGTGTAACTTAACCTTTATATGTCCAAAGTAGTAGTATGAGTCTAATAGCATTGCGCAAACACTATCTCTGGTACATTATGACCATCTCTCTTCATGTTTGTCTACATCCATTTCCCATACAAACATCCTTCCAAACTACTTTCCCCGGATGTCTGAAAATCACACAGCCCTATATTTCATACTTAACAAACTAGAGTACGGCCGCTAATTATTGAATAAATTAAATTCATATTATTAGCATGTAGTATGTATCGCATGGAAGGGAAAAATATTTATGAATATTGCTGAAACGAGATTTGAAAGAGTGTATGTAGAATGTGTTATGGTTTCCATTCAACGAAGACATCTTGCCTCATTTCTTTTTCCATCAGCGCGCTTTTGCAATAGAGAAACACCGACATGTTCCATGTGCGTACTTCATCGAAAAGTATTAATACCCACTCTTAAAAATTGGAATAAAAAATAATATATAACATAAACTATATCGTAATGCTGCTGAGTGAGATATTTCTGGACAAAAAAGTATATTTTATCTGATTAGTTTGTATATAACAATATATTTATCTAATATATATATATATATATATATATATATATATATATATATATATATATATATATATATATATATATATATATATATATATATATATATATATATAAATATATGTATTTATTTTAATGTGCAAAATTTCATAAAAAATTCATCTTCATATAGATTTTAATATACAGGATGGATTTATTTATTATTTTCTTATATTTTTACTCTATTTTTGTTAATGTAAAGAATATTCTATAAAAATAATATGATATTATAATTTTTATGCTTATGGTAAGTTATCTCGCCTCTGAGCTTGTTTAATTTTCTATACAAGAGTAAAAAACAAAGAGTAGTAAATTTGGCAGAAATGCCCTTTTGGCAAATCTGTACAATTGCAACAGTTGTTATAAAAATATGTTTTATAAGATACTGATGTATTTACCCAAGACTTCATATTATGGGAGATATATTTTTGAGAATGCTGGTTCTTAATATACAAACCATAATCAATTCTTAAGATAGTATAATAGAGTGAGGTTAGGTTTATAAATGTATTGTTAAATAAAAACTAATAGCATTCTGTTAATGATAATAGTGTGACAACGGTCACTGCTTGACTGTGTGCGTGCTTATACATGCATGCACCAATACACTCATAAATATCCATGTCTAGGCTAATGCCGCTATTCTTCAATAATAAATATATTTATAAAAGGTAGTCTCAGTGTTGATCAAGTATCCGGGACGTGGTTTCGAGCATCAAAGCGGTTGGGCCGCGGTTCTGTCCCTCACCTGAGTTCTAAGAGGGTGCTCCTTCGATAGAGGTCTTATTAATACCATGGGCTCATAGTGTAGGATGTACACTAGTAGTACTACTTTTTAGCTTTTAGCCTGGCTCAAAGCATGTTGATTATTTCACTGAGTGACGAGCTGTAACCACCCATAATCATTCTCTTTATATGTACTACTTACTCCTCACTACGCACCGTCTTACATTGCTGATTTATCCCACTTTATTTAGATTTCAAAGGATTGGTGGATCCCGTGCTTCTTTAATCATGCTATCCTACCAAATAGGATATGATGCCATTGTTTGGTATAGGGATGTTCTTGTATGAACTAACTGGATTCTATGCCAATTAATTAATGGCTGATAAAATACATTATATAAAGTGCCTCGACTATTTTTGACTATTCGTATTTAATCCAATTAAAAAGACAACTAACTTATGTTCATAATATTTTGATGATAAGGTTTTTGATATTTGACAAGAAAGTGCCAGTTCTTATAATAATATTGTGTCATACTTACTGATTTTTTATGAAGGCGTGTGGTTAAAGTAATGGATTCCCAGGCATACGTCACCGTAAATACGATAGTAGAGTTACTTAGCTACACTTATGGTGGATTTTTTGTTTGTTTATGCCTCGTCTGAGCCTCGGACGAGGCACTCATTAACAAAAAAACCGATCAAAAATACAGCAAAGAAACTCTATTACCGACTTTACGGTGTAAGTTTACGGCGACGCACGCCTATAGAAATAATAAGCCTAAAATACTGTTTTATATATACTCTCAAGTAAAAAAAAACATGATTCCGATCAATCATCTTGATCGAGATTTACTCTGATTTCCTGAATTGTGCGGTTAATAGTGAACTGATTAAAGGGATTTTTGGAAGTTTTAGTTGTTTAGATACAAAACGAATTAATTTGTACCTGTCGGTGATGTTAACTATTACAGGTAACTGACTTAATGGAATAAAATTATTTATAGTAACAATATTCTTGTTTTATGGAACTTTATCAAGTACATCCAAATTATGGAACATTGATTTCATTTATTTATATCTTTATGCTCCGAGGATATTAGAAAAGCTCTTTTTGAGAGGGGTTTTTAAACACAACAACGTGTTAATTGTCTGTCGGTGATCTTAACTTTCACTAGTTACACAGGTCACCGAATTAATAATAAGTATTTACCTTACAATACAGGAAATCAGAGTAAATCTGAATCAAGACAATCGATCGGGATTTTACTGATATTATTCCCAATCTCCCAGTTATAATAACCGATCAAATGACTTGAGGTATTACAGCTTTTCAGCAATTTTCAATGCCGGCATTTGCTCGAAAAAAAATACACAATTACTAAATTTAACAATTGAGTCGCTTCTAATAGTTCGTAAACGGTAATTAGACACATCGATTAAAATAATTTAGACCGGCTGAAGTAAGCGGTTGGCAAATTATAACTTCTCAACCGAAACGTTTAGATACGACTTGGTAATTCACTGACGACCGTAAAGTTACTCTAATTGACTTAACAGACTCCTTACTAAACTGCACCGGACGATGATATGCTCAACTAGATTTAGCCTGTTATTTATTTAAGTTTAACTACAATCGAACATTATTAATTAATGAACAATTTTGAATAAAGATCACACCTAGTTCAAGTTGGTGTAATTAATTGTTTTGACGTATTCGAGCTCTGTAACTACTACCCTTATAATATTGAAATAAATAAATATCGTGACGCCTTCCCTATTGACGGGAGTCCCTTTATAAGGGGTTGGCCAGGCCAACTTGGCCTTTACGGGAGAATATAGTAGAGATGGTTTCCCAGGCCACACACAGCAATGAGTACTTAAGATCTAGTTTGCTAAGCTAGATCTACCAAGTGAGTCCGGTGCTGTGAATCGAACCCGGGAGTTATAATATTGCTTTATTATTTATCATTTTATTTCAACTCTCTGATATTTACACAAAACATTATATGATATAGATCAACAGTTATCATACTGATCATATATAAATTATTATATTTATGGGAAATATCCGAGACCTTGTTCTAATTGTGTACCAAATATATATATATATATATATATATATATATATATATATAACTATATATATATATATATGTGTGTGTGTAAAGCGTGACAATTGCTCTACAAATATAGACATTAATGTATAGTAAATAAGATGACATTTATGATATTACTTTATTATTTGATTTAAGTTTTATTCAACTCTTTGATACATCAATTATTATATTCATGGAACGAATTATAAATTAGAATGTAAATATCAATAATAGTAATTATATTTTGTTAATATTTTTATGTTATAAGATTGCTCTGTTCATTCCGAAAATTCATTTAACCTCATAATAAATGCAATACGGGATTGATTTGAAATAACTGTGAATATTTTTGTGGTTAATATTAGCGTAAAAAGTAATATATTTTTTTAATATTTTTTAATATTATTAATTATAATTTAATTAATTATGTATAACATACGCAATACACACGTGACAGTCACTACTGAGTACAATTATTTTTGCGATACCCTATGACCCCCAAAAATTTCATTTATTTCAAGTTCACATTAAAAAAATGTAAGGTGCAAAATATAATTGTAAGCAATTGAAAATCTGTTTTTTCACTCTCTTGGCCGAGGTTTGCTAATAATGAATTAGTCCCTCACTAAATATTGTTTTAATTTAATTTGTATAATGTCCGGAAAAGGAAACTGTGCGTTCTGTTCAATAAGTGTTCACAGTATTAACATGTGCTTACCAGACTTTGCATCTCGTTGACAAATTGATAGTCTCTGTATGTAATTCTGACTAATTTTTCCACCCAAATGTGACAAGACCATATGATATACTACAAGACACTTAATAACATCTTCTAAAGTGTTGAACTGACGACACTAATATCCTCATACTGTCATCGCCGAGTCTGCAATAATATCCTTTGCTACTTCTCAGTATTCGTAATATTTTTAATGTGAAATTTATTATTAGGGTGTCTCGTTTATTAATTAAGATGCTCCCCTCATTTCCTCTTCAGCTTGTTTTCGCACGGGAAAGCCTTGCAATATAAAAGTCTACTTCAGATGCAATTTAAATTGTAAGCCTTCTTGAGGTTTTATTTTAAAGTCTCGTAAATAATTAAACTTGTATATTAATCATTTTATAAGGATATGGAAGCCCTGTTTTAAATATAAATATATTAAGTGAAAGATTAGCAATTTCATTAGCAAGTCAATTAATTTTCAGATAATTTTGTTCAACTTGGTCGCGTATTTTAAGTGGAGGAAGCGTATCAAACATACTATTATTTTTCAAAAATTAATTAAAATAATTTAATTAATTAAATATTTCCACAGATTAGCTCACCTTTTATTGACAACCTTATTGTTTTCATCTTTATTATTATAAGCTGCTGTCAATCCATATTAACACAAATATAAAATGGTTGTAGCTATACGTCCGAAACGTCGGCTTTAGTGGTAAATATTTTGGTGGACCATGGCTCTGACAGTTTGATAACGAGGTTTCTCGAATGAAAAAATATTTCCATTCTATATTATATGTACCTGATGATTTTAAATAATTATGATAAATGTTTATTTTATTTGAATTTTCACTTGAATTATTTTATTTGTGGTTCCAAATTTGTGAGATAGAGCAGCCAATTGTAAGGGGTTGTAGAATGTGGAATGAGTAAATAGATTGCCAATCAGACTACCCCTAAAATTGTGCACTGTCCTTAACCACACTCCAACTATTATACGAGAAACCGTAAACTTTTCATTAATATTATTAAGGAAATTTAATAGAACGAAATTTTTTATCTAAAAAACTCCTCCAAATTTACCAAGGTACAATTATAGTTTTTTTTAAATAATTAAAACAATCAACAAATGGAGAAATTGTGTTATTTGAATATTATTTTGGAATATTTAAATTTATTCACTAAAATATTGACTCAGTATAAAATGATAAAAATATAAAACTAAATAACAGTTTATTTGGTTAATATCTAGAACAAATAATCCATTCTTACAAGTGGGTTTTTGTATTTTTTCCTATAAATTATGTTATGACTTATTTTCAAATTGAGATTCGCACTTCTACTTTTAGTACTAAAAGTGTATCAGTGACTTCTATCAAGTAGTGAAAGAAGATAATTTTTATATAATTATGACTTATTAATTATTTTAATTATCAATTAATTGTACTCCGTATTAAAATAAGTAAAAGATTATAAACTTAATATTTTAACATCTTATCATAATGTATTGTATTATACATTGAATGCAAAAAAATCATCCATTCTAAATTATAATACATGCACAATATGAAGTTAATTGGTAAGATGAACTTTCGTTTCCTCGAAGCATATTTTTTCACGACTTAAATATGTATAAGTGGATTAGTCAGAAAATTATTTTGGTAAAGTTTTTTTTACAAAAATTTTAATAATTTAAAATAAATAAATTATAAATACATACATACATTGGGCGAAGTCAATGAAAATTAATTTACTCACAAAGCTGCGCTAAAATACTCGTAACTATTTAATTATAATATGAAGTAAGGTTTGAAACTTTTTTGGCAATTTTGGTAGAACAATGATACAAAAGCTTTTAAATTTAGTTTTAATTTGTTTTCAAATATTGGTTAGAATAGATTCTTTTAAACCTAAGTTGCAATATTTGAATACCAAAATATCGTAAATATATCTAATTGTCTTCCATTTTGATAAAAAAATTATGAAAGAAAATGTACATTTTTTCTGATTTTAATCGATTCGATTCGAACTAGATATTAGCACTCTTGATTTATTTAAATACAATTTTGTTATATTTTTAAAAATTTGTTGAAGATCGATACATTTTGCGGTTGGTAAGTTGTCACGGTTCTACACAACTTCTAATAAAAAATATATCAAAATGATATAAGAGAGAAACGTTTGTATATAATAAAAAGGTTTGTGAAAAAATCCATAAAATTACTGATTATTAATAATTGTGAATGTGATAAATCAGATTCACTCTCCTTACTATCAAAATAAATAAAATCCTTGTATACATGTTGTTTGACTGAAACGTGATATTTAAGCTTATTCGGGGTCATTACATTGCGTGGGGCGTATCATATTTAATTTTATTTTTCACTTTATGGCTAAAATATGTATGTCATGACAGTATATTGTGACATATTTATGTCTGTGTCTTCTTTTCACACATACTGTCTGTCATTCTGCTATAAAATGTCCGTCGACCATTTTATGACCAAACCGTTTCTGACACCGGACACTTTTAATACCGATACTCACTTTTCGACCAACACTGTAACTTAAATGTTAATAGTTTAACTAAATAAATGCACGATTCATTTGTACATGATAAATACTCCTTTTATAAATTTGTGCTTTTGTTAGTAAATTCAGTATATCTGAAGAAATTGGGACACAAGATCGTGACGGAATATATTTCATACACAGCACGAATATTATTAATTTTCACATTATATTTAAAAAATGCTAAATCTGTATAACAATAATTAAAAGACAATCACAGGTAACATTTATCAGCAAATAAGTCAACGAAGAATTCCATGTAAGTGAGATTATTTTTTTAAATAAATTAGAAAGTACATAGTAAAATAATATACATTCCTAAAAGATAAAATTATATTAAATTGTCATAATCCTACAAACAAGCCTAAATTTCTGGTTTGATTCTAGTTACTCTAACTAATAAGTTAAGAAGAGTATATAGGGTGGACTTGAAATAACTGAGAATATTTTTGGGGGGTGGTTAAAAGTAATTTATATATTTTTTATTAAATTTAAAATATACATTGTTTGACAATACAAAAAATATTATGAATTAGACTTAGATGTACTGAGTTTATATAATAAATAACAGATACCTAATAATTAATATTAAAAAAAACATTACACAATAAGTATTTATGTATTGAGTGCAAATGTGTGTTAAATTCAAATTAACAATTTTATAGACCAATATAGTAAATGTGTTTATTTTTGTTCCCATTACTTTTTTATAATAAAAACTCACACTCTCATTTGTAATAATTAGGTATATTACAAAAAACCATTTACAAATGTGAGGATTTAAAAATAATAACAAGACAAATAAACTCTACCAAGAAAAGTATATTTTAGTGGTTTTTTTTGAGAAAACAAATGAGAAGGTTCAAAATTATTATTGTGATTTGAATTATCACAGAAGTTTAGGATTTATGAGTATTTATATATATATATATATATATATATATATATATATATATATATATATATATATATGTATATATATATATATATATATATAAATAAATATTTATTCAAGATTCTGATATAGTATACATATATATACAACTTGAGTAACTTAAATAATTTATATTAAAATTTGAATATCTTCTATATAAATTTGGCTTTCAATTAATATACCCTTTCATTATAAAAATGCCATATTAGCTTTTATTATAATAAGATTATGATATTGTTGTAAGTGTTCACACAATATCTTTATTATTATTAGCTTTTGATATATGTATGTATATACCTACAACTTGGGTTACAATTAATTATTTTAAAAAAATAGTGGATTTATTCAGGTGCAATTTCAACATCATATTCATATGTTTTTAAATAATAAATTGTGCGATATTCTTGGTATCACAAAATAAAACTGGTAATGCAATGTGAATATTTCACATAAAATGTGTATTTTTTGTAATTTTTAGTAAAGCTAAACAATGGCTTATGATTATCTGAGAGGCAATTTGATTTGAATTCACGGATCAGTAAAGCTGCAGTCAATTACAGAGTCAGTTTTTCGAAGCTAACTATTGCAAGAGCCACTTATTATTTTCCACCCTGTTTCTTTACATTCCAAGTTGGTGTATGAAATCGGAAGTATGATGAGGATTTTAATTATGGTAGAGTCGGTGTGCGTTCGATCAGAAGAACATTTAGAGATGAAGACGAGACGAATTCGAAAGCAATTAAGGCAGACTCTCCTCTTCTTTGAGATTGGACCGAATCAATTGTTCGTCACCACCCCCAGCACCCACCCTTGCACCCTCCACCCCCGCAATCGCTTCTCATAAAACCTGCTCGTATATAATTTAAAAGGGAAGCAGGAGAAATTATCAACAGACGGATGGTTAGTAGTAATTAATTGAAGACGGGTCGGTTCTAGCTCGTTTAATACATTTTTATACGGAAGCCTTTGATGTTAAAATTTTGGTAAAAAGCAAAGAAATTCGAATGAAACGAAGACCTTGACGATAATTGTCATTTATTTTACACCCTCAAGGTATGGAATTGTGGTGATAGTTTTATAAGTTTACTTAAACTCCCCAAAACTAAATGTGAACTATGCTCCATGGGTGGCTAAGTTCCCTTTTTGGGGTTGGATTTTAACAGGGGTGTGAAAATTACCGAAAAAAATTATACCCACATAATTTATTAATATAAAATGGGTAATATTTTTAATTTATCGATGTTTTAAATTCAACAGATTTTTTTGTTTGTTTTATTAACTACTTAGGTTAGACTTATATTAATATTTTTATATTTTTTATTTTAATAACATATAATTGATATATTTTTATAAATTTATTAATTAAAAATGAAAAGATAATTATTAGTGCTGTTGAAATTTTGTTTCGCCCACCATCTTGGAATCAGCTGTTTCTGGAAAGTACTCATTTGTGACTTTTACTGATGTGTCTGTTATACTCAATTAAAAATTTTTTTCCGCTTATAATTGCGGTACTCTACCAAAACCCTCTTAAATATTCTCAGTTATTTCAAGTTCACCCGCTATATTTTATTATAATATATAGTTTTTTAATCAAACAAAGCTATCAGAACATATACACATATATTATTATATCAAAGTAGATTTCAGTAAATAATCCTGAAAAAATAATGATCTTGATATGAATATACACTGCAGGATAGTAAAACTTTGATTTAGTATTTGGATATGTATATATGTATTTTTAGTAATAATTAAAAGTTGGTTACGATGTGTGTTTTTTTGTGTTCAAAATATTTATTATATTTAAATCAGGCCCTAATACCATTAGGAAACTGAAAACGGAATCAGCAGGGGTTTGTTCCAAAAATAATATATCTTCCCCTTGTTGAAATATTTTTAACAAATAAGAATTCGTGGTTTCCGTTTATATTGCAGACATTTTTGTGAAAAATATTATATCATGAATATATTTGTTATAGTGGTATTATTCGAAGATTTTTAAACAACTTATTCAACGCGATGGATCACGATATATTATTTTCTTGAGAAGCTACCCTTATTCAGCTCCACCCCCCGCTTTCATGCCAAACAATCCAGAGCTCATTTCATTTGGGCAGTATGTTTGTTGGGGTTGAAGTAAATTGGAAAAAGATGGCCGAGGGTCGTGTTTATCATCGGAGGTGTGATTGCACGAAATATTGATGTCACAAGCAACACTCCCCTTAATATATTGGGGTAGATCCAGTCTTATTTGTTAAAGTCACCCTGTCCACATATTAATTGTTTATCGAGTGTCAGCTTATCAAAAAACAATGTCTGTCATTACAATTGAGGGGCTGGGTGGAATAAGGACGTATACATGAAATTATTAGTTTTTGAGATAATAAAGTAAAAACATTATAAATATATTGAAGTATTTATTAAAAGGTAAATGCCCAAGTTTTATACATAAACATATCGATGTATAATTTTGAGTTTGTTTATAAAATTTATTAAAAAAGGCGTATCTTGTTATCCGTCCTTATTCCACCTAATCCATCGATTGTTGATGGTCAGAAAAAATGTAGAAATTAAAAATGACATGTTTATCTTAAAAATGTTTTACTGAAGCAACAGTGAAAAAATATTAAACTAGAATATTAATTAATTTTAAATTCGAAAATATTTTTTAATTTTTATTTCCACAGACATTTCGATGTCGAAAGTATACTTAGAAAATTAAAATAGAATTTAAAAAAATATCGTTTATAATATGGAATCAAATATAATAATATAAAGATTCAATAAAGCATAAAAATTATATCTAAAAAATAATCACACATAAAAAGAAATGAAAATGATTTGAATAATCAAAATACCTTTTTGATATAAAATGTTTTCAATTAATGAAACGATTATTATTGAGAAATAATAATCCTATAGTTGAATTATTGGAATTCCACTGTACATATTTTATTATATTTTTTGACTTAATATATTGAATTTTCACTACTAAGACCACATAGCGTCTTTATATATTTTAACTGAACTATTATACAACTTTTTTTTTTAATTTATCACGCAAGTCAATTTGCCTGTCTGGTCCTTTTTCGAAAAATACAAAATATTTAATTTCAAAAAGAGCTCGTACATTCCAATTACAGCTTTAAATTTCGCGATTGAATTGTCACGGACGACGGATGAGTGTATATACAGTTTTATTGTATATATGGAAAACTGTCACGCCACACAAAGCCGCATCCTTTTTTTAAAAAAGTCTAAAAAATACAAACCGCATGACACGTTAATTCGTCCTTTTGTGGGGATTTAAAAATGAGAACCGAAGCAGCTGTGAAACGAGCACACGAAACAGACAAAATTGAGCCTCTGTAATTTTTATAACGAGTTCGTTTTCCCACGTCAGATTATTTACAAAATGATGTTTTATATTTAGAATAAGTAAAGCGTTAAAATCCCAGGAGAAATTAGCAGCATCTGTCGAAGATGGAAAGGCTGTAAGAAATTCATCATAGGAAAATTGGAAAAGGAAGGGTCTACAGGATACGAAGGAAGGAATAATCAAAGGAAGGTCTTAATTAACGACGCTTTGCATTCTCACCCACAAATAATTGACACTTCAAAGTGATAAATTATTTATTTGAAGTCACTCGACCGCGTAATAAGCGAGATATTATTAAAAGCTGCATTCTAGAGGAAGAGCTTCATTTAAAAGGGTAACATTTAGGGGATGAATACAATTATTAATATTAGAATATGATAATAATGAAGTCAATTAGAGCCACAAAATAACTATTCAAAATACTGATATATGTACATACAAATACTTGTTTATTTATATTAATAATTATTACATATGAAAAAAAAAAATCACTTTAGTTAAAATACTTTAAGAAAATGACTGTAAGTATCAAAACTATCCCGTGGGCGATAACTCGAATCATACTCTATAAAAAACCTATCTTTCTCAATTTAAGCACTAGAATCGTGATTTTTTGTCAGAATATGCGCAATAATTAATTAAATAATAAAATGAGAAAAAGTTAAAAAGGTAATATCTCGAATCATATTACTCCTAGTCGAGCCCGTCGAAGTCTTTAACATTTGAAATGAATATAACTCTAACATAAAAGATATACATATTTATTCTATCGACAACATATGAGATAAAATTAAATAATCCATAATTTTGTCGTACAGTTGAATTTATACTTATTAAAATATAAAGGAATAAGAATGACTTGGTAATGCTTTATTTAATTAATGTTGAATCGGTATTACAAATATTATTTTTCAACTTCACAATGCAATGATAAAATATTGTAAACAAATAAGACATGGTTACCAAAAAATCTAATGAATATATTTAATTATCGCCCATATACAAAATAAATCGAAGTTTATATGATTATTGTGATATTTGGTTAAAAATTTTGTGGGTAAAATATTTAATAAATTAAAATAAAATCAATAAATTGAATTTTTTATCATCAATAGTCTAAGAATTTCAATGTTGAATTTATTTGATGATATTTTATACACAAACGTCAGAGATCAAAGAACTACGACAATTAAGTAAACAGTGTTGCCATACGATACTAACAATATATGTATACTAAAGATTTTAAAACATCTGCCCGTTTATCCATGATAATATCTGTCCGTTTTAAATTAATTTTTTTGTGTTCGTGTCGATAATAAATGAAAGGCATCAAAATGTTTTAAGTTCGATTAAAGAAATGTCGTAAATGTGAAAAATTTATTGAATATTTTTTCATAATACTTTATATTATAAAGGATTGTGTATTTCAATATGTGTGTACAGATTGTCAAAATAGACTTTTATCTCTTCAGCTCTTAAGTAGAGTATTTGAGGCGAGTTTTATGTGTGCATATAAAAACTCAGTTTAACCATATGTTTGCTTTGAGAATAAGCTAAAACCTTCCAAATCCCCGATATAAAATAAGAGAATACTTGAAATTCAAGCAGGCGGTTTGAGGCCTCTTGTTTTCGAAGCACGTACTGACATAAAAAAAATTCACGCTTCTCGATTTGTTTTCCCCGAGCGTTTACACTATTTTATTTTCCTCTTTATTCGCTATTGATATGCTGCCACAAATATTATAAATACATATTTTCAATGAAACTGTTATGGAACTAAATATCATTGGGTATCTGTCGATTAAGAGAAGACGTGTAGGTCGTGTGTGTTGGCTTTTACATAAAATTTCCATCAATAAGGTATCGATGGTTCTCTTAACGACATTCGAAGGAAAACTCTGGGCCATTTTCAAGTTAATGGTGCAAATATTTTATGCGATATGCGATCTTCAAACAGTTTACATGGAAAAACGATGCCTCTTTTGAAACCTTTCAGCTGTGCCATAATTTAATATGTAATACGCAAAACTATTATAATTTTAGATTCAAATTTTTTTAAATATTGTTTGTATTCAATATAATTATTCAATATTTACATCAGAAATACAAAAAATGAATCTGTTTAGAATAGTGTCGATTTATTGAATTTTTAACATTTTTTTTCGATACTTAAAGCTTATTGATTTAATATTTAGTACACTATAATTTAAAACACATCTCTTCAAAAGAATTTGAATATTTTTTATAAAACCAATAAGTAATTATAAAATCCTAGGGTAGAAAAATATATTTTAATACAAATCATTACTTTGGTCCTTATTTCTTATATTTGTAGATGAATATCAATCTTAAATACGCACAGCCAAACTAATATACCGCAAATAGCTGTGATTTGTGATATTGTAATATAATATACAGCCATTCGTAGATCTCTCTCTCTCATTCCATCTGAAGCTTGAAATTTGCTCTACAAGCAAAGTGTAAAATAAATAAAATGAAGTTGAAAATAAAATAACAAATAAATTATAACATAGTTTGAATATCGTATAAGCTAAAGCTATTTTTATTTCAGATTAATATGTAATGACAGCAGCTTATAATCATTAGCGGAAAGAAATATGTTTCAATAACCACATATTTTTTTGTTGTTATTTTATTGACAATATTTCACCACCCCCTTAAAATATTCTAATGCCATTTTTATAATGCCATCAACCTATTGTATATGTGTTATAAACACCTAATAAAAAATACTTTTTATAATGATTAATAGAATGAGTGTTGAAACAACGTTTTTTTATTACAAACTGGAGGAATTTTCAGCGATAATAATATATTTTTGAAGTTTCCCTGAAAACTCGGGAACAAGAGAGCGTAATTTAATTACCGCCAAGGCTTCGGTGAAAACGTCGGCATGTTTTTTTTATGGAGTTGGTTTTAGGAAGCAGTGATGCAAAAATATTTAGCAATGAAGTGTTCTAAAATTGGTCGGCGATGGTTAAAAATGGAATTGAATTAAGGAGAGACACGACAAGGTAAATATTGACAGTCTTCATTCACTTTGGCAGCAAACCGAAGCTGTTTTAATCATCCCACCTACAGAAATTCTCAACTATTCATTATATTTCCCATTCAATATTAAATTAAAAAATCTATATTTGAGGCAATTCATCCAAGTAATTAATTTTATATAGTAGAAGTTAAGAATAACACAATATTGAGTGGTTGAACTCTCACGTATTATTACTCTGTCGAAGATTTAGGCTTTAATCATTACGAATAATAATTCCAATATTTTTATACTAGATACACTTATGAGCAGACCTAGGGGGTGGAAGTGCAAATACCGGATTTACACCAGTTCACCATTTTAACCAATATTTGTACTTCCCATCCCTAAGTCTGCTTATAGGTTATAACTCAAATAACACATTCATATATATTATAAAACGGCTTTAACCACACATAAATACATACATTTAAAAAGATGTACATATATTATTAAGCATTATAGTTGTCATAATTTTTATTGCTTATATTGTGGTTAAAAATTTGAAGTGAGATAAAATCTTTTAGATTTAATATTTGACAAAATTCAAATATACAAAATGTTTTTAATTGAAACTAAAATCTTTTTATCTTCATTATGTAATGCCAGTATTATTATAAAAAATATACAAAAACGGGCCTAAGCATTTTCTTATATAAATAAATAATTTATTATGACAGCCTGAGAACCTTCGGTTATATTAATGAGTAATTAGATTTTGCCATTAGAGAATAATAAAAACAACTTTATGATGTCATCGCATTAGTTCCAGTTCAAGGTCAAGTTCAATTTCGAATACGTCAACAAGGTATTGTTTACTTTACAAAATGCCTACCGCATTTTGGGTGAAATTACGCTGTACCGTACTTTGTGAACATATTCAAATCAGGCGGTCAATCACCTAATAAGTAAATACGCAAGATCTCAAACTTTTTAAAATCATAATTACAAATTGAAAAGTTTAATTAGCCGACTTGGACCATTAATGAAGGTGTGGTTGTGTTACATTTAATGTACCATTTCTTACATTTAATTATTGAGTATTAATAAAAGACATGTTGAATGTATATATTTTGATATAATAAAATTATTCTAAAGAAGATTACATTTTTATTATTTTACTCTATTTGATTTAAACTAGATTTAGGAGCTTTTAGTTTGAACATGCATAATGTCTTCCACGTTCCGTATTAGTATTATTCATTCTTTATTGGGCGACTTGTTTAAGGGAGTACCGGCCACGTATCGACGACGTACCTGTCATTTTAATAAATGCCTTTACCCAAAAGAAGGTATTTAATTTAATATTTTATTTCAATTCAATCATGTGTATGTGTGAGTGAATTAACACTACCTCATGATTGACTGTATCAACATAAAAAGACTTGTTTTATAATGTTTATTTTAACTACAAACCGCTAGTTGATACTTGAAGTCCCAATACAATATAGTGCTCGTTTTGGATCCCACCAATCAGATAACATATGTGAAAAAAGTCTCAAATTGATTTATTGCGTAGATTTTAGGATACCTGTACAATCATTCTAAACAATTCTGTTGGTATTTGTATATAGATGAATTATGTAATCAGTATTTGTATGTTATGTAAAGGCTGTTTGTAGTGTTAAATATTAACCAAATGTAGTTATGATGGGAAATGACGCAGGGGAATGTTGGTTTCCTGGTATGGCGTGAAATCGGCAGTGAGCAAAATCAACCGGCAGTAATTATTATTTGCAAATGGGGTGGTTTTGGGGGGTGGTGGTGGTGTAAGGACCTTGAGGGCTTAGCCTCCCAGTGGCACACGCTTCGACTATTTGCTCAGTTCCACTAGTATTAAGTCCGCCCCATTGGAATACCTCATGGAGACACTATCACACGCCCTTAATTTCTCATACATACATAAGGGCTATTAAATTATTAATACTTACGCAAAAAACACAAGAATTTATTTGAATACTAATTGGCGAACAAAAGGCAGATGAGTGAAAAACTATAGCCGTGGGTATTAACGCTGAAAGCGCTTTTCAAGAGTGGTTGGGAGAAATTTCAGCGCTTTTCAGTTTTACTTAAATTTTAATGTCATTCAAATCGCCGCACCGTCCGGGAGGATTTAAATCCCTTTTTGGTCTTTTTGCGAATCGCTTAACACCCTCGAGAATATTCAGGGGGAATTGAATAATTTAAAAAATATCATAAAATACAGTGTTATATTATTTATTTAGTTTTTTAAAATATATACATATTATTATTCCATCGCAAGTTGCAGTAAAAATAATGCAAGACTTGTCAGTTTTAATATGTATTTAAAGAAAAATAGTGAATATTCGTCAAAAGAAGAAAAAAAATAGCAAAAAAATTTATAATAATAAAATAATGAAAGGAATTTAATCCATAAATAATAAAGGAATTAATAATTAATTTAATATTGAAATAATTATCGGTACAGGTTGAATAAAGATAATGATTTCTTATTGAAGTACAATTATGATAATTTACATGATAGAATTAGGCAGTGTTGAATTTAAGAAAATAAATCGAGTCTTCCTTAAAAAATATCATTTTTTATTGACTGTTGTTTACAAATCTGTAAATAAAGATTATTCCATTGCAAGATTTGAAAACTAGAATCTTTTTTTATATGACATATTCGTGTGTATTTCAATAATAATTACATAACAATTATAAATACTGTAGTATTTATATGATTATATTATATAAATCGATTCAACGGCTTGTTTGATTTACGCTTAGGTGACATTGATGGTGGATTTAATTCTGGATTATGTCACATCATATTTGTCACAAATTTGAAATCTGTTTATTTTAATATTAAATTGTATTTAAAGAACGTCCTGATTCACTAACGAAGTAGAATGACACAGCCTTCTGAGAATTGTCAGACACATAAACAGGTTAAGCATGCAAATGTTGAAAGTTATTTTCCATTCGGAGTTTCAGGAGTTTTTTTTCAAGAGCTGTGCTCTGAATTAAGGATGTTGGATTGTTTAACAAGTGGAAATCGCGCATTTAATTCTCGAAATATGCAGTCGTATTCCTTGTAGGCGCCTGATTAAGCAACTTTAATTGCACCCTTTCCAAGAACTCTATTCGACGCGAATATTAAAAAAAAGATTTTATTAAGACTTATTAAGAAATGTATGTATGCAAAAATAAATCCCCCCTACTCGACAATCGTATGGAGTAGGATACGATTAAAAAATAAAATTAAACCCACACATATTAGGGAATAATTTTATTAGGAATGTTTACAAGATTGATAATATTATAATTTAATACTAAATATTTAATCGACATTAAAGAAAAAATTCGCTTAAGGATTTAAAAGGTGTAATTTTACAACAACCTCTTTAATATATAAAGGTTCATTTTAAATTTTATTTAATTAGGTTTGATTTCTAGGTTAAAAAACAATTAAATAAAAGAGTTTATTTTTGTCAGCATTTCTGTTGTTAATTTTCAATTTACAATAAATATATGAAGTGTGGATATTTGGAAATAGGCAAACTCTATTAATAATCTATTTAAAAAATTTAGAGATAAAAAATAATGACATACAACAACCTTTATTTTGGATTAATATGAAATGACACTGAATAATAATTATTAGCGTAAAGAAATGTGGTTGCCATTAACAAGTGACTAATTTATAAATAATAATTGGGCTAAAAAATATTGCTTGGCGTTAAAATAATAAATATTAAAATATTCTCAATTATTAAGTCCACCTATAAGTAAATTTAAAATATGTATAATGTAATCGTATTGTTTTTATATCATTCTAATAATCATATGATGTAATTGAAAATAATATTTTATAAAATGAATTGTTTCAGAAAATATTTGTTTATAATATGGGCTTTTTGGAAGGTTTTTACAATTTTTTTAGACTCAATAACGTGTTAATTTAATTTACGATCTCCCACTTGTAATAACCGATAATTATTTTTTTACTTAAGCGGGATTTGAACCCATGAGCAAAGAATCTGTAGCCATACGGTATATTAATAAAACTTTTACTTGTCCCGAGTTGTTTGAATTTAATTTCATATTTAATAGTTGTTCTCATTGTCATACCAGTTGAGTGTTGAATAGTCTATTTTTGCTTTTGGTTGTGTTTGAAATGAAGAAAGTCTGTGAAGATTTCCATCCCGTAGAGAATAGCGACACGAAGAAGAAGTAGAAGTAGTAATGCAAGGCGAATGCGTGGCTCAGTGAAACGATTCGTTAAGGTGGTTGGTTGGTTACTGTAGTAGTATTATATAGAAAAGGCATAAGTTAGTTACCCAAGAAAGGGAGTTTGAGGGTGTAAAGTGAAAAGACCTTGATTCACACCTCGTTAGACCTTCTGTTTGTTGGATGTCGCAGCTTAACTGATCATCGCTACTACTCTAACTACGTTCATTAACTTGGGTTATTTAAAAGAATATTATAATCAAATCAAATCATTCAAATATGATATTGATAAGTATTTCTCCGTTGATAAATTTTCAGGTAATTTTTTGCCACACAACAATGTATTAATTCATTCGGTGATTTTAACTATTACTAGTTACACAGGTCACCGAAGTTTAGTTCGAAATGAAATATGGTGAATTTTAAGTAAACAAAAATAGATATCTTTCCTAGCATATGCTGTAAAAATTCACTGTATCTGATAATTCCACTATTAAAGTCTAGTATTTTATTTCAATGAGCGCTTTTTTATCATATGATATAAAAATATATGATTTAAATCACATTTAGTGTAAAAGCCTTTAATTAATAATGGACTATTTCATACACGGATGAATATTGTCATAAATTTTTTGGTATGATAGGTATTTTTTTTTTCTTCCAACAAATTTAGACTCGAAAAAGTTTAAGTAACAATTGAATAGAATAAAGTTATTTTTAGTGACAATATTCTTGTTTTATGGAACTTTATTAAGTACATACAAATTATGGAACATTGATTTCATTTATTTATATCTTTATGCTCCGAGGATATTTGAAAAGCTCTTTTTGAGAGGGTTTTTTAGACACAACAACGTGTTAATTGTCTGTCGGTGATCTTAACTATTACTAGTTACACAGGTCACCCACTTAGTAATCAGTATTTACCATCCAATACAGGAAATCAGAGTACACCTGGATCAACGCGAACGATCAGGATTCCAATAATATTATTCTCAATCTCCCAGTCGTAATAACCAATCTTTTTTTTTATTTGAGCGGGATTTGAACCCATGTTTAAGTGTTTGTAGCCACGCGCTTTATTCCGTTAGCTATTAAGTTCTATATTTTTTAATTTACTAATTCTTGAAACTTATAAGAATATCAGTGGAAATAATAATAGTCTTCCGGCGATGTTTTAAGTCAACTTTATTATTAGTAAATGGTCAATAATATAATATTGTATTACAATATTACCAATCACACCCATTTGCGGTAAGTAAAACCGCCTTGGCACGTGTCGAAAGTTCAACATTTGAAAGTTATTTTCTAATGAAATATTCCCAAAACTGACCCTGATCATGTTATAATTCATAGTTTTTAATAATACATATTTAAAAATAATATTGGGATATAAACCGTAATAATAAATTATATTTTATACGTTTTCACATAATATCATTATTTATTTATTTCCATATAAACGCTCAGAAGAGCTTTTTTATATACAAAACAATAATAATAAAAAAGGTAAACAAAAATGAAATGTACATATATATATAAAAATAAATAATACTATAATTTAAAAAAAATGTTTAAAAAACGTGTTTTTAAAAAGCTTCTGTTTTATATAGCATTTGTATTAAAATTAGCAAAACTACATACAATAAGTATGTAGTTTTACTAAATTATTGAAAAATAAAGGATTTCCGATAAGGAAAAAATAAGGTGGATATATATTGAATCTTGTGAAAAAACATCCCAATTTTACGATGAATAATCAGATTTAGCAATTTTATTTACTGGCGCAAATCAAAGGGATTCGACGAAACGAAGCAGATTCAATATAAAAATCATACTGATGATGTATTTGAATCGAAGTGACAAATTACAGGAAAGACTGTTGATTTTCAAATCCAATACCATTTCATGTATTATTGGGTAGATTTTAAATATATTTATTATATTATAATAGTAAAAGTGTGCTCCAATCATCTGATTGTACTGTTTCAGCAAAGCGTCGATGGTTTTATTGAATTCACGTTAACAAAGCAACAGGGAGAAGAAGGCTTTATACATTTACAGTATAAAATATATTTGAAACCTCGCCTCGTCACGGAACACAGGCTAGAAATTTTAAAGTATCAATTTCTAAAGGGCAAAAGCACTCACAGGATATTTTTGAGAGTATCTGATCTTTCTATTCTCAAAGGTAATAAAATGCCCTCCTGTTCAGATACACTTTTTATGGACTAACCGTTAGGGTTCAATTCACCAAGTTGACTCTGAAACTTTCAGCATGAAAACTTTTTTTTATACATTGTATTGTTATACTAACATTCATGAAAATATTTGAATGTTATTTTATTTTTTTATTTATTTTACGCCCCAAGGAGCTTTTGTGAGAGGGTATTTTATATTATTTTTTTATATACAATTTAATTAACTCCCGGTGATCTTAACTATTACTAGTTACACAGGTCACCGACTTAATAATAATAATACGATACAGAATATCAGAGTAAACCTGAATCAAGACGATCGATCGGGATTTTATTAATATTATTCGCGATCGCGATTTTTTTGAAATTTGTAGCCACGCGCCTTATTTATTGATATTTATAACATTGGATGATTTGTTTAAATTCATTTTAATTTTATACAGGATCCCCGATATATGGGTCTAGGAAATGTTAAGCAAAATGATCGATGAGGATTTTATTAATATATATTAAATAAATAAATAAAAATCGTGACGCCTTCCCTATTGGCGGGAGTCCGTTTATAAGGGATTGGCCAGGCCACCTTGGCCTTTACGGGAGAATATAGTAGAGATGGTTTCCCAGGCCACCACACAGCAATGAGTACTTAAGATCTAGTTTGCTAAGCTAGATCTACCAAGTGACTCCGGTGCCGTGAATCGAACCCGGGAGTCTTCACTCACGAATTCGTTACACTAACCACTGGACCACAAGGCGGCACAAATATATATTATATTGAATAAACTTTCATGGACGTGAGTAACGGAACACCGCATCTAAGATATTTGTAAGGGAATGCAAGGCTTCTTGGTAAGAAACTTAGTTTATATGTATTGTAATAGTATAATGGAGTAATTAATGTTGGTTGGGTGGTGTTGTTAGTAGGTATGTGATGCATTTATGTATGTATTTGGGTGAATTTTGGGGAAACATCTGGCCACCCCATGACTACCCCATGACCACCCCCATAATACGCTATCCCGCTCTTTACCATACCTCTACATGGGATTCCATGGTCTCTTTCACTCGGTGATCCATCACCAGCCCCTCGTATATCCCGCCAATTTCTCACCAACCTGCACCTCCAGCTTTCAAGTGTTCCAACCAAATAACATACTTTTCAAAACTCCCGTTATTACAAAGAAAATCATACGGCTGATATATTAATTTCTCAGAACAAACATTTAATAAAAAAAAGATTTATTTTGTTATAAATTGCATTATTGCAATAAATTTACTATTCCACAATTTAAGTTCAAATATTATTCTATAGAAATTGAAGTATTACATTGTCATGGTTATTTTACATATTTTAACATGTCTTTACAGAATTTGTGAATAATACAAGAGACTGCGAAATTAAATAATACCTCAGTTAAAAAATAGGGGTTTACTTGAACATTAAAGGTCTATATTTAGTGAATGTTAAATTCAATATAAACTACGATTTTAATCAATGATGATGAATCTTCGGAATTGCTCCATACATAAATCATAATCAATGAACGCTTTCTTTAACATTTATCGCAAGATTTTATTGCTAATATATTAATTAAATACAATAATCATGTAGACACATTATAATTTTAAAGTATTTATTGATTAAAAAATATCTTTATCGCTTTTTCAATTTACTATACTAAACATAGTTTTTATCATCTGTCTGAAAACTTCTTAGTCCTTAGTACGAATGGATTAATTGTAAATTAAAAAAAATAATTATATGTAAAATGATTTAACTTCGGAATTATTTAATTCATAACTTGTAATCATTGACGCATTTTTTAAACATTTTTAGCAAGATTTAATTGATAATTTTTTATATGAGTCAGATTGAAATATATAAATAATGTAACTAGAGAGTTATTTCTATTTACTATATTATACATATTTTTTCTTATATCTCTGAATTTTTTTTAGTACATATTGTACGAATAGATAAATTGTAGATTTTTTTTAAATATATATGTTGTTATATATATATAGGTGTATATATATATATATATATATATATAAATAAAAATTATTTACATTTATAACATTTTATTGCTTATTTCTTATATGAGTTCATGAATGAAATAAGTAATAAGTAATAATAATTAAATAAAATAATATAAATAATGTAGCCAGAGACTTATTTAATGAGTTTACAGCCCCTTTTGCTATTTACTATACTATACTAATTTTTATTATTTGTCTGAAAACTTTTTAGTCATAATAATATAATTATTTTCTTAAAAGATATCAAACATATTAAAATGTGAAAAAAATCTAATAAAACAATTTCAAATCAACAGTTACCCTAATGGGGAAAATTATTTATTTTCTTGCAAAAGTATGAGTATCTAATTTTAAAGTAGCTTGTTTCTGATTTAGTTTAGAAATAAATCATAAAATGCAATACAATACAAGAAAGGATTCACTTTCGTGTGATTCCCCTTTGAATATATGAAGAAGAAACAACTTGTGTAAGAAGTGCTTTCTCTTTTGTACCTAAATTTCGAGTCGTAGCAAAAGTGAAGAGCATTTCGAATAGCAACACTTGAACAAGTTTTAAGTATGAATGCATTGAGTTTTATTGGTGGAATATATTAAAAGATCCTTCAGAAGACGCATACTTTAAAGGCGAATTTTTTAAAATATATTTTTTACATGCTCCAAGCTTACTGATATTTTTTTTATAATAAAAGTTGTAGTGTGGTTGGTAGCATGTCTCAGGGGGGCGGCGGGCACCTAGTAACAGTGTATACTAGGATCGATATGTCTGTTATATATACCTTTCACACATCCCAATACTAACTACTATTACTATTGCATTTTCAATACTAAGAAACCTCCTCTATTGACCATTAAAAAGAAATACGTGCCATTAAAAAGTTGGCTGAAGGGGGGTGGTTATAATTTTTTAATGAGAGGGTTGGTGTATCTCTTTATTCAATATTTAATTGCCATGAAAATTATTATTAATTATTACCTCAACAAAACTCACACTCAATTCAGTTTCACGAACAACTCTATTTATTTTATTTTTAAATATATACGTATTGATTATTTTATAATACTGCAGTACCTCTAGAGCATTATGGGGAATCCCAAGATAATACTACATTCCCCAGTCAAAAATTAGTTAAAAGAAGAGATAAAAAATAGACAAAAATATAATAAAAGTATATTATAAAGCTATTTTGTGATAAAAATTAGTATTTTATTATTTTTTAATCAATATATAACTCC